>MU224229.1:4083917-4099799 GCA_018584345.1 Thuja plicata | reverse complement strand
CCTAAAAGTATTTCATATATCTGCCTTACAGACATATAAATTGAAAACGCTCCTTGAACATTCAATTTAAACAAAACTCAGAATGCTAAAATGAAGACAGAGAATCCACATAAATGTTTTAGAAACTATAAACTAGATTTCATTCAGAAGTCATCATCAATAACTACATTCAATAGAGATTTCTCCAGAAAGACTAGATATATTGCAACTGACTTAGTAGTATTCTCAGACAGAAAAATGACCATCCTTGTACCAGTCATCTTGGGATCCTTTTATAACAGAAGGATGCAACAAGCTACAGACATCTGGGAAGGATAACTCAAACGTTTACAACAACTATACAACAAAATTCTGCACCCGGACATAGGTGGCAGCTGATTTACCAGGTTTATCTTCTGTGGCTTAACCATATTTATCCTTTATGCTTTGCCTCCCAGCTGTTCACCTTTTTGACAGTGGACCAATCAAAAGGTAACAGCTTCTACTTCACCTGGCATCCATGGCAGCTCTGGCCTTAGACACGTATTTAGCCATGTCCCTTTTCTATTTTGCACCATTTTGTGCTCTGTTTTCTGTTTCATGCGAGTAAATCTTTAGCTGGAGCAAGGCAATTTGAATAGGAGACCCTTAAATTATACATCGTCAGTACTGAAAATAGCCAAGACTCTGTATTCTATTCATTTCTAGAAAGACCCTTGCGAGTGAGCGATGCACTTCCTGCTCTTCAATTGGTCGCATACTCGCTATCCATCCTTGCTCTATTTTTCATCTTCGGCGAGTGAGCGATGACCAAATTCTTGACTTCATCTTAAGTCTGTTGCACCCTCGCGCTACTTTTATGTTTTGCTTTTGGGGTCTTGCAAGTGAGTGATGCCCTTCACCTCTCATCTGTCGCACGCTCACGAGCTACCTTTTCATTATACCTGAGTCTGGGCGACTGGGCGATAATGTCTCTTATCTTTCAGCTTTTTCCCTAATCACACACTCGCTGGCTATTTAGAATGCACTTTTTGATTTGGGCGACTGAGCGATGCTTTTCTCCTTTGATTCGTCGCCTACTCGCGAGCTCAGAAACTTCACTTTATTATGGACTGCGAGTGCGTGACTGTTTTAATTTTCACCTTCGTCACCCACTCACGAGCTATTCTTCTTTCTTCTCTGTTGACTGGCGAGTAAGCGACACTTTTCCCTTTTTTACTCATCACACACCCACGAGCTGATTTTCTTCTATCTCTATTGATCAGCAACTGAGCGATGACCTTCTTTTTAAACTCGTCGCACACCCGCACCACTTAATACTCTCACTTTATCTCTTGCGCGAGTGAGTGATGTGTCTTTTCTGTTCTTAGTCGCAAACTCGCGAGCATGTTTCTGATCATTTTCATTGACTGGCGACTGAGCGATGACCTCCTCCTTTTGGCTCATCGCACACCCGCGGGCTCTTTTCTGGTCGCCTCAAAGCATCAGCGAGTGAGCGATGCATTGAATAATCCTTTAGTCGCTCGGTCACATACCTTTAAGAACTTTGAAAAATGACCTGTGCAACTGTGCGATGCATCTTCATATCGGTGCTTCATACCTTCGTCGTGCACTCGCTCTGCAAAATACACATGAGTTGAAACCTAGGCGAGTGGGCGACATCTACAGGACATGACCTCGTCACGCAGTCATGCAACTTTAAACACTGACACAAAAATTAACGCGGGTGCACGACTACTTTATTTTTGACATGACTCGCTCAGTCACAGAGCGTGATGATAGACAGTATGACTTTATCGCGACTACGCGATTTACCTCTTTTCAACTCGTCGCGGACTCGCCAACCTACAACTTGACCTCCACAAAACATCGCGACTGCGTGATTTACCTCTCAGAATAGCTCGTCGCCCACTCGTAGACAGATCAAAAATAAACATATGGAGATCACGATTGCATGATTCTCCTTCTCGGATAGCTCGTCGCGCAGTCGCATGACTTAAAGACTCTTTTCAAAGATCGACGCGACAGAGCGACTAAACATAAAAAAAGTTTTTTGACTATATTTGAGCGGCTAAGCATAAGATTTGAAACCAAGAAAGCCTGAGAAAAACAAAAGACCTAGAAATTCAAATTTTTTACAGGGCAGTGCTAACAGGGCCCGCTTTTAATTCCTCATTTCTTGAACTAGCTTGAGGTGCTATTATAGTAAGTATAGGAGTGAATGGAGGAATATGTAGAGGCATATTGGGCTAAATATCAGGGAAGATAGGCATGGGTGGCCTTAGGGATATCATACCAGATTGAATCAGACAATTCTCTACTTTAACAACTATATCAAAAGCCTGGGGTAGTGAGGTACCTCCTATAGATTGAATCATGATAGATATATTTCTATTTAAACTTTTCAAGAAGTATAGAAAACCATAATCTACTGAAGGCCTTATAGAAATAGGAATCCCATTTCATGTCTTAAGAAAGTTTCTATTGAAATTTTTTATCTGTTCGTTGTAAGGAAACTCAGGTGCGGAAACAGCTTCCTACACTAATCTCTATAGGAAAGTATTGTGAAAATTCTTTTAAATCCTTACAATTTCAGATTTGTTAACTACTTTAACAAAGTTATTGCAGCCACATACCATGCATACAAAAAATAGAGAATGACACAATGATTTACCCTGGGGAAAACCTTTCGGTAAAAAACCCCAGCACTCCAAAACCTGCACAATGTATTATCTTCAACACAATGGTTACAACACACTTGCAATGCAAGTTCTTTTCAGGAGACAATCGACACACACAGACAAATCTAGTAGCACCAGATTATACCAACAATAGACTCTTTTTGTATCCTTTCCTGTAACCCTAAAAAATGCTTATATCATTACGCTTTCCTTTTTAGGGCAACTTCCAAGGATAGCCGTATTAGGGTTTTACCATTCTCTGAGAAAATAGGAACCCTAAAATTTTTTTTGGGGCGATGCCCCAAACCCCACGATTGTGGAAGAGTGTAAAGTACTCAAATTTATCAGTTGCCACATGTCTTACATGTTTTCACCTGTCATTGAAATCTCCTAGAAATAGCTCTTACGTGTCATAGGAAACCGTCATAACTGTTTCAGCCATGATCTCCTTACACACAATTCAAGATGCTGACACATCAAGTGGAGTAAAACATCAACTTGCCAAATAGACATGTACACTCACACTTAATTACATTATTTGCAAGAAATACATTTTACAAAACAAATAATAATAATAGGAATTATCCAAGGTTGAGACATCTTATTCCTAACATTCTTGAGGGGCTCTTTTGATAGTAGTGAGTTGCTCTACTAGGGACAAATAATCTGATTTATCTTCAAAATATTTGCAGAGGGAGTCTCCAAGTCTATCCCATGAATCAATGGAGCCAACTGGTAGAGTTCTAAACCACTCCAAGGATTTACCTTTGAAGGAGGCTGCCAACAAGTTGGTAGCCACTTCTTCCTCAGTGATATTATGTACACTACAGATGGTAGCCACATATTTGATGTGCTCACAAGTTGTTGTTTGGCTTTCACCTATAAAATTAGGCAAGCTTTTTAATGCTGCTAGAGGTACGTCATGGTGTTGGGAAGAGTTTAATGGGCTACCCTGAATAAAGGGTACAAATGAAAATTGCCTTTCCATCGTAGGGAATGATATTTTCTGAATAAAAATTGTAAGCGTTGCACTTGAACCAGTAAGTGAAGCTGAATCTCTTAGCAAATCCTTGCTAATTAAAGACCTTCCTTTCCTTCTTGTATAAAATAACAAGGGTCTTTCTTCTACCATAGGTGGTGTAGAGTGCACTCTCCTTTTAGGGGGTGTCCTTTGGGATGTTCTCCCTTTTCTTTTTGTTAGAGACAACTACAAAAATTTAGAAGGTTTTGAGCTTCTTGTTTCTATCTTTCTCATAACCTTAGTAGGATTGGATCTTCCTTGTTCTAAAAACCAGTGGAGTCACCAGATATGCCTTAAAAAAAACACTTTTAGGTCAGTACTATTCAATCAACATATTAGAGACAACATAGCTTTAAAAGATGAACTTCTTGATCGTCCCATCGGGCATGCCAAAAGTGTTATACACCAAATTTTCACCCTACTAAAATCAAGAGTCTAGTGATCTGGTATAACATGTGATTGACTTCTAGGTTGTGGGATCTTGCTAAACTTGAAGTGAAACCTCTGGATTGTAGGTTGTTTCCTCTTGGATAATAACCTATTTTTCTCTTGAAACTTAAAATAAAACTTGGGAGGAAAAGGGATAGAAGGAAACTAAAAGACAATAAAGCAAGAAAATTAATCTATTAGGTGATACATCAGATATGGCATAAATCATAACAAAAATGGCTAAGAGTTAGTATGAAATCTCTGACTTAAAGAAAGTACACCTTTCTGGATAGGTTTGTAAAAGTGTTTCATAGAAAGGTTTGAGATGAAACAATTTAAGGAAAGAAACGTTTTCACAAAACTAGCTTTCATGAACATAAACATTGACTATGACCTGCAAGATAAAATTCACTCTAGAAGATAGGTACTGAAATGAGACAAGACAACAAGTAAAGATAAAATTCACAAGACTATCTCTATCAATCATTCATAATGTATGCAAAAAAGTAGAAAAGAAAGAGGACTATAGTAACTCAAAGATTTCCCCAAAAACTCAGCCACTATATTATGCTTCAGAGAGAATTACAAAAATATAAAAGAGCTTGAGGATAGAAAGAATGTCACATAAAGATCCAAATGCTACAAGAATGTGTAAACTAGCCATTGGTCTGCTATTCATAGAATCACTCATAGCAGCATGATACACAACTAGATGATGATCAAAGGCTACATAAGCTCCATGAGATCCACTAGTATTCCCAATTGTAGGCTCAAAAGATACTAGCCTCTGTCTTGAGAGATGAGATGCATGCTGACTATAGTTGGATGCAATGTGACCAAACTGTCCACAAGAAAAACAACTTTCTCTACTACCACCTCCTCTAATTGAAGGTGCACTAGACTGCTTATAACTCCCTCTAGTAACACTCTATTGTGCACTCTACGCAGGCTGACTAGACTAACCGCACCAAAAGTGCTAGCTATTACAGAAGTTCTTAGGCTGAGAACCCCCACCCTGATTAGGAGGAATGAACCCCCCTTGATACTAGGACTGATTAAATTTTGGAAAGGTAGAAGGAGCCCTAGAATTCCCAGCTCCTTGAGACTAATTACCTCTAAAGGCAGAAGTAGGACCACTATTTTGGACTCCCAACTGCCCACCATGACCCAGAGATAGATTTTCCTCTACAAGAGTAGCTTTTATGACCATGGTCTTGAGGTTATTAGGCTCAAAGAGCTTAACTTCCCCAATGATGCAAGCATTAATCCCCCTAATGAAGTGCTGAATCCTACCCAAACTTGACATACTGCTTGAGCTCGAAGAAACAATTCTCATACTCCTCTACTAACATATTCAAGTGTATTAGGTTATGGAATTCATCTGGTCATTACTTCCTCCACAAATCTAATAGGAAGCACTCTCAAAATTTCTCAAGGAACAACTCCCAAGTGAGAGTATCCATACGGAGCCCCAACTTCTCCTTCTCAATCTTCCACCAAACTACCGCAAAATGAGAGAGTTACATAATCACATATATAGCCTTAGTATTGCTACTAAAGGGGTGCATAGAAAAAAATATCTCTAAGGAAATAATCCAAGTCTATACCTCTAACCCTGATCCTTTCACATCAAATGGAGTAGGTCATGATATCATTAGATCTCTCATATGGTTCACCGCAATAGAATCAAGATCGACTACAAAATTACTCTGAGGAGGACTCCTAGATCTCTCCCTCATCGTCTCCTCAATCTGAGAGTTATGAGAAAAATACTTCTCCACTCTTCCCTGATCAAGACCCAGATGATTCAGAATCACCTGCAACAACTACGTGGTTCCTAGCTCTTCATACTCAGCCTAATGTTCATCTCTCTGCTCATCTCTGCTCTACTGATGAACACTCTCCTGTCTAACACTCATGGAAGGGATATGATGCCTACCCCTTCCAAAACCACTAGCTCAACCTCTACCTCGACCCCTAGTAGCTCTAGTCTCAGAAGGCATGATTCCTGAAGCAACCAGATAACCATACAATAATTCACAACATAACTCAAACCAAAGGCAAAGATAAGAATGATTCACAATGCAATGATCTGAAAATGAAACAAGGTTTTATGTCTATGTTTAGTTTCCAATTTAAAATATAAGACACCTAATGAGCGTACATTACCCAGAGTTCCCAATGTAGAAACTTGGGCTCTGATACCAAATGCAACGCCCCGCCAAGGAACCCAAGAGGAATTAACCTAAACATGATACTATGTTTGTAGAATAAATTGTTTTAAAAGTTTACAAACAAGAACATACAAAAGTGTAGAAGCAATTACCATTTACTCATATGAACAAACACAAGCATAGATTACAAAACTCAAGGGTTCTATGACATAGAATTATGTAAGACCAAAACTCAATAAGATATCCATAACAAAAGATTCTCATTAATAAAATAGATTACATAATAAACATCAATGAAATAATTACAAGATTATCCGATACCATATGGTATACATCAAACCTAAACCCTCTATACATGTCGCAGGGTATGGAGTAATCACTTAATACATTTAGATTACAGTTATCCAGATCAAGTATCACATGTGATACAATTAATAAATATACAATATGGAAATGATAAGAACAAAACCTCCAACAAGAGAAAGATAAGTACAACTAAACAAGGAACATCCAACACTAGCACATGAACGATGAGACCCAAAACGGTAAAGAATAACTACCACTCATCCATATGGAACTATAAAATTCCACCCCACTATGCTGAGGAGTTAACAACAAACCCCACTCGGATATCATAATAGAAGCCAAGATCATCTAAGCAAGGGGATCCTGAAAGCTTACTAACTCAAGGTGTACTAATCATACTGCAAGGTATACTCACTAAATCAGAGGTAATTGACACATGTAAGAAACCTAGACTATGTATAGGAACATGTCATCATATATGTCTAACCCTTAAGTCTCATCTTGGTAGTCTCTCTAGACCCTGAAACTTAAGTGACCATATATGGTATCAATGACTCCTCAACTAGATGAAGCCATTAACTATGCCAGAACCATACCTTGTAGGGAGATAAGCATCATCTCATCCCCCATCCTAGCCTATACAAGTGAAAAAGAATGGGTGAAGTACCATATCTTATTAATTCATTTAAAACCCCCCAATTATGTATAATGTTATCACTTGATTAAGAAACTTACAATAAGTGAGCCTGGCTGCCACCTGTGGGCCCTGACACATTATCGCAAGCCACCCCCTACTACACAACTAGATAACCTACCCTAGGTTCACTAATCACACATACTAAACCAAAAGAGGGTACACATACAAAAAAAACCCAAAATCCAGTTCCGTTCAATATGAGGAACGATCAACATAGCATAACTTAGAGTAACACAATCATCATAAGAACAAGTTTTAAGGTTGGGTACATAAAATTTGATCAGAACCAAAATCAGGACATGAAATTGTATACACATCCCAAAACCTCTGTAATATTCTAAGGTAAATCTAAATTTTGAACCCATAAACATAATGCAAAACAAGTTCATAATCCAACAAAGTAACACTCACATCAATCAGGTAGTTCACAATGTATCCTGACAAAAATTTGAAAGATAACTAACATAAGAAATACCAAAACTAACTTAATAATAATTACCAGAATTACCACTAAGTTGTTGGAAATAATGGGAAGTGTGTATTGAGAGGGGAGGGGTGAATCAGTACCTCTAAAACCTTTTGTATCCTTTTATCAATTAACCTTTGTGTAATCAATTATATATCCATTCATCTGATCTATACTATCTTGATGTGAGTTATATCAATTCATAACATTAACATACATGTGAATATTCATAGAAACATTCATGAAAGTAATTGACACATAACACAAGATATGATATCGCAGAAAACTCCTATTAGGAAGTAAGAACTGCGGTGGGGATGACACCCACAAAATCTTCACGATCTATAGATTGGAAGGGGCCGATTAAGGCTTACAATTTGATCACTTCTGATGATATACCTGATTAAGAGTATCTATGGAGACCTATTAAAGTCTACTCGGTTAAGATCTTTAGCAACATTGTTAAGTGTGCACTCAGTTAAGAGATTTTTCGTTGGACTGTTAAATCCACCTTCCTTGAAAGGATTTTTACACTTTGCTCCACTTGTTAGAATGATAGCAAATTACAATTTGACATGCAAGTCCAATCTCCTATTGTTGATATAGATCCATTTAAGTTTACATGTATAATATTATCACCTAATGTGATTGAATAATACCTTTGATTCTCTGTAGGCTCTGTTCTTGGTTCTTGCTAACCAAATCACCTTTTGTTGTTTTGGTTCTTGAAACTTTCAATCTGATCCATAGATGTGCTCATAGGCTTCATTCATCCTCTCTTCTATATTCACACATGTATATTGAATGATTGCATCATCTATTTATATGGATTGACATCATCAAGTTTCACGAGAAACAATGTTAACTCTAAGATCAGGTTTACAACTTTTACCTTGATCTCCTAGTCTATGTGTTTTAAATCATTTAGACTGATTAAAGCACTTACAATCGTGTTTCTTTTCCCTAAAGAAATATGTTTAAAAAAAATCAAGATTCTATAAATAGAATAAGACTGCTTTATCTGACATGGAAGTTAGGTCCACTTTTTGCAGGTTTCAACTGACTCTTGGTTTCTGACGGTCGGTTATGCTCGAAAATCAGCTGACTATCTTTCTATTTTGTTCTCTCAGTTTTCTCTTTAACTGTCTCTTTGGTTTGCACTATGTCCTATACATCAGGTTCTTCTTTATCCTTTTGACTTTGTATTTTCGGTGTACACACAAAGTTGTGTTGTCGGTTCTCTCTGTACTTAGTCATTTTCGGTGATCTCTTTATATCTGATTTTTGGTTTGCTCTTTGTTCTATCCTTCGGTGTATGCTTACCGAAAGTGTTGTTTTCATACTAATGGAAAATAAATGTCATCAATCCCCCCCTATGAAATTAGTATCAAAAACTGATATGTGGAAAATATTAACAAAATGTTAAGTATATACAACATATATAATCCTTAGTCATTTAATAACTCCCCCTATGTATATGCTGGTATATATGTACATATGATATATTTCCCTCTATAAAAACATATACATATCATTTTCCATCTGAATATATATCATTTTCCCCATATGAATATGCATATACATATTATTTTCATATATCATTTTCCCATCTGAATACATATTATTTTCCCCCTTTTTTGATATTAAGGGAAAAAGGTCTATACCTTATAGCTTATCAAAAATGTGGGAGTGTGAATAATTCATGTCTTCCATCATTTTATACCATTGTTCCTTTAAGTTATCTAGATTCATATGCTCGAGTGTGATCTTGGAGTGCATATCATAGATGCTGTCTACTACAGACATCTCGGGAGTTGCTATCAGTTTCCTTGCTGAACTGATGTGTCGTTGAAGCAGTGTTAGATTCGGTAGAAGTTGAGCTTGGAGCTCGGTGACTTCTTCCCTGAAGTGTGTCTTTTCTTCCCACAATTCTTGCCTTAACCTTTTTATCTCAACAATCTTCTCATAATGCAACTTAATTGCATTGTCTCCATTGGTGGTTAAGTTATTAGCACTATTAGCTAGATCTGAATCTAACTTATCTATGTTTTCACTATTCTCTTTAGTGAAATTTTCCAATGTGCTTAGTTTTTGAATCAAGGAAATAGCTTTAGTTATAATTGGATCTAATTCTGTAATGAATTCTGAAAGCTTTACCTTGTTGACTACCACTTCTTGGCTGATGTTCTCAATGAGTTTCTACTGGTACTTCTGTTCTTCTCTCTCTTCTATTTCCTTCTCTACATCAATGTTTTGAGTTGTAATCTCTTTGGTGAGAGTGGCTAATTAATCAATAATTGGCTTATTTTTATCAATATCAATATCAGGAACAATCTGGTGCAAGATGTCCCTAATTGTTTCCAGTACCATTGAGTCTCATTGTTGTTTCCTCAGCTTCTCCTGTAATGCCTTCCTTTGGCATATTTCACCGTATTCTTGTAATGCTTCATAATCAAGTGTAGTTGGGTCACATTTTGGTATCTTAGTGATTTCATCCAAAGTGACCTCCAACTTATTCTTCTTGGATTTCTTCTTCTTCTTTTGTGTAGCACTTGAGTGCGATACCATTGCCAATTTCTTGGCTTTGTTCGTTGTGCTTGATGATGTTACTTGTTGTGCTTCTTTTTGCTTCTTTGATTTGGTTTCAGCTTCTTTGTTTTCTGTATATGTCTCCACATTAACCTTCACATTGTCGGTAGCAACTTTTTTGGTTTCCTCAGCAGTGTCATCTTTAGGTTTATCTCCTTCATCGGTGTCCTTATGTACTTCATATATCTTTGCTTGTGCATCCTTCTCTATTGTGTCTGCATCTTCTTGTTTTGAATCTCCTCATATAACCTTATCAGTATCGGTTACTATGTGAATATCTCTGATGTCCTTCTGATCATCGGTGTTGTCTTTCTTTTCCTCTTCCCCTACATCCTCGGGAGTATATTTTTTAGGTGACTTATCTTTTTCTTGAAGAATATTGATAGCTTGTATCAATATTGATATGTTTCTTGGTATATTCATCTGTGCATTATCAATTCCAGTGTCATGCTCATTGGTTGTGTCCTTTGTAACATTGACATCTTCATCTTTACTTACTTCTTATGCTAGTTAATTGGTTATGTCAATGATATTATTATCCACAATGTTATCCTTTGTGGTGTCAGGCCATGTTTCATCTGCAACATCCATATTTTTGTTGGTTGTGTCTTGTTCTTCCTTATCTAACTCAATAGATGTGTCATCTTCTGTATCTTTTATTAAGATCTATTCTTGAGTTTCCTTATCAACATCTTTTTGTTGTAGGTATTTCTTGGGGCTTTCTTCCTTAGTAGGTTTATTTAGAATTTTACACCATTTCTTGTGGCTTTCTTGTTCAAGTTCTATAAGCTTCCCTTCAAGAAATTTGTAGGCTCTCAACTTCGGTGAGAATTCCTTTTTGTGATTCTACATCATCTCATCTATTTCCTCCTTCTTGGATTTAGAAGGCATGAGAGTAACAAGTACTCTTTCTCTTATTTCCTTCTCACTCTTCAAAGAAAATGTCCATCTTGAGTATAGTCTGTCTAAGAGTTCCCTTGGTACATTATTGCTTTCAAACTGAATCGGTACATATTTGAACTTGTACATTTTTGCTATGATGGCATCTTCAACTTTGTTCTGATCTTCTGGATCTAGTTTCAATGATCTTCCAATCTTAGAATCTATAATAGATCCTAAATTTGCAATAGATTTTCATATATCATCAATACTTTCTGGAGCTTTAACCTTGACATTTTCTGCCTCTACAGGTTCATCTTGCTCGGTGTCTTCAATATCTTCTCGAGTTCTGATGAGCTTCCTTACTCTTTTGTTTGGCCCTCTTTTCGGTGTGGCTGATTTCCTCTTGTATATTCTTACTTTTCCTTTCTTTAAAGGTGAAGGACTTGAATCCTTAGATGTTTTAATTCTTGTTCTAGAAGTAGTTGTTGTCCTTGGCTTCTTGGTTGGTGGAGGAGGTGGTGAATCTAACTCTGTGGCCTCGGAGTCATTCTTTTCTTCAGCTTCACCGATAGGTAGCTGTCCTTCAGTTTCTTCCTCCTTTTTAGCTTCTTCCTTCTATTCATTTTCTTCCTCTATTGCTGACAGTATCTTCTTAAGGTTCTTTACCATCTTGTCCTTTTTCCTGACAATTTTCTTAACAACCAGGCCATATTTTATTCTTGTTTTGGCCTCCTCATAAGTTTCAAACTTAGGTTGTTTCTTATCTAATGCTTCATTTAACAAGGCATCAATTTCTTTAGATGATAGATCTATATTTATCTCATATTCTAATGGTTGAAGCCATGTTGTCCTTGGTACAATAGGTTTGATATAAGTGTGGTCTATATCAACCATGAAACATATTTCATCTTTATACTTATCAATGAGTTTCTTGGGGATCCTTATTCTCTTCTGCATTCAGTCTTTGAATACATTAAATTATTCATCCATGACTGTCTCAAAATTATCTCCTAGTGAGGTTATGTGTTCACTGATCTGCATGGTGACTAGTTTTGTGCTATCCCATTTCACATCTCCTGCCGATGGGAATGTTTCTTGAAAGTAGAAGAAAATGCACATTATGAGTGAGCCAAACTTACATGTGTTTGACCTCGCTTTCCTTAGTCTTCAAATTATCTTCTAACTGGTTTAGTAGAAGTTCGGATAAGTTCAACTGTGTTCCATTCTTCACAATCTTGTAAGATGTGTCTACTACACCAGATGCTATGTTGTTCATCCTACTAGCTTGAAATAATTTGTAGCCTAGAACGCATGCACCAAATTTCATCTCATCATCGGTAATGGTGGAAACCTTCAATCCTCTAGCTCCTGTAATATTTTCAGTCTTGGCCTTTGGTGGGTTCTTTAGTGCTTTTACCTTCTCAGTTACAAGGTAACCAGTGACTGCATGGATAACATCTCAGGTTATCATCTTCAGTTCATCCAGTCAAAGTTTATGATTGTGCATTCAGCTTAGTACTAATCGAATCCACTCAGTTTTGAAGACCTTCGGGAATAACAGGGCATTAGTGAGCCCTTTCAATTCTATATTTTTATGCTCATATTTCAATGTTCCATCTTCATTGCATAGATTCTTATAAGCTTTTTCAACCTTTGAATCACCTATTTCTGTAATCTTGCAGTGTATAAATGCTTGAACATCCTCGATAAGAAAAACCCTAGCTGGTATTCACGAGAATGCTCCAGCACTGTCGGGTTGTGAGGAAACCTCAAGGTGAATCTTGTAGTGTGGTTCCTCACATGCTGAATTCTTGATGAGCTTAAACTCATCCTTCTTGGTGTTCTTTGATTTCATAATTCTTGAAGTTGTATCCATTTTCAAATTTAGGGCTTTTTGTGAAATGCCTGAAAAATAGAGTTGTTGGTTGTTTGTATAACTTATTGTATACACCAGTTGATGTTTCTGATATGCTTTGGAGTGCTGGTGGTTGAGTTATGGTCACTCTGTGATCCTGTCACTTTCTGCTCAAAAGTCACTCTCATCGCTCTGTTATTGTCATGGTGAACAATGAGTTCATTCTGTCACCCTTTTATGGTTGTTTGACCTAAAAGGTGTGTCATTAATGCTTACCAAATCCTTGGTGTGTGAAGAAGAAATTTGTCGGTTAAGACTTCAACTTCCCTTTGGTGACAACATGACATTTTGGAGCAAATTTTTTTACCTCTTGCTTTTACCAACGAGTTTCAGTGTTGCAAACAACTTGTTCACTCTTCTCGGTTATCAATGAGGCTCTGTTTACACTTGAAAATTTGCTTTTAACTGATGCTTCTCGGTAAGTGTAGGCAGTCTCATGTTTGAGTGTGTACCGATGAATTTTGGTATGTATGCCTGATAGAATAGTTATCACAGATTTTAACAAGTAGTACCATGATGCATCTTTACTTATGCTAATTTGACATTTAATCAACATATTATGGAACTGATGTAAAATAACACATAGTGTAATGTAGTTCCATACTTACTTGTTTTGCTTAGGTGGGTGTGGTGATATCACTAGATCCATTGGATGGGGTGTCACCATTTGCATTGTTCAGTCCAGCTTCATCATTATTTGAATATTTTCTCCATATTTTTTTATCTTTCCCTCCAGATGTCTTCAATGGTATTTCCATTGGGATATGTGTTGGTTTCTATCATTCAGTCTCTGCAATCTTTCTTGAGATGACCAACTTTATGATAGTGTAAGCATGCCATTCCAAGGTTAGTCTAGCCTCTAGAATTTCTAGTCCACTATCTCATATAGCTTGCAGCAATGTGACCAAATATTCTAGATGCTGTACAATTTTTCCAAGTGTTGTAATCCCATACATTCTGGTTACCGACTCTTTTCGGTTGATAGGGAGTTTCTAGACCTTTAGGCTTCCATGCTTGCCTTTTCTTTTTCCAACATTCAAGAGTTATGTGTCCATTCATTTTGCAAGTAGGACAATATTTGTCCATGTAGGTTCTCTTCTTTAGTTTTTTCATCTCAGACTTGCATTCATATGCTTTATGTCCTTTCTTGTATCATTTATAACAAAATCCTATGAATGAAGATGTGGATTTAGGAATACCTTTCATTTTGCTGCTGCATACATTTGATGTGTGGTCTTGGTTTCCACAGTGATTGCATGTCATCTTTCTTGGTCTTGGATTTGCGTAGACATTCTTTGGATCAACTTGATTGGGTGATTCTCCATTCTTGGTATATCCTAGACCAGTGTTGTTGTTGATTCTCCATTGTCCATCAACAAAATCATCCATCCATTCATTTCTTTCTTCAACTTTCTTGATAATTTCATTATGCTGTTGCTGAATTCTTATTTCATGTTTCAACTTTTCATTCTCATCCCTTAGCTCACCGATAGCTTCTATTCTTTCAATGAGTTCAACATTTATTTTGTTTGCCTCTTGACTCATAATAATAATTTAATTTGTAATCTCATGGTGATGCTCTGTAAGTCTTTGTATTTCAGACTCTTTTTCTTGTAGCTTTTCTGTAATCTTTCTTCTATCATCAATAGCTAGTGTTCTCTATTCCTCAACTTGTCTAGCATTGTTCATGACATCAATCATCCTTACCATTTGTGGCTCTTTACCGATTTGCAAAGATTTAACTTGTCTAGCTAGATGTTGATTGATTTCAATTAGGCTTGTGATGCTTTCTTTTGATGTATCTGATGCTTTGCTTGTAGTTGATCCTGAAGACTCAAAGAAATCTTGTATCTCTTCCTCATGATAATCTGTTTCATTATAATGAGATGCCATAATCTTTCTTTCATCTAACAATTGTCTCATGTTGATTCTAGCTTCTTTATACAGTTCATAGAACATCTGAATTTCTAGCTTCTTATTTTCAATATTCTTGTTAAGTCTGTACTTCTCCATTATATGATCTTTTCTCTTAAGCCTTTAGACTTTTCCAAAGAAGAGACTTAGCTTTGATACCAATTGTTGGAATTAATGGGAAGTGTGTACTGAGAGGGGAGGGGTGAATCTAGATGGGGTTTTTGAAATTGCTCTCAGGATGAGAGTCTCACAACCATGGACCAATCTAAGAACAAAGGATTTATCATGATGAATGCAATACAATGCAAGATTATGTTAAGAAATGAAAGATGTGAGATAATATAAACATGATTGCTAAATGCCATTATTCTAGAAATTGAAGCTATCTTATTGCAAAAAATGAATTTATTCTATATGAGCTTATCAAGAAAATGAGACAATAATTCAGTATTCTAACAATGCATATTTTCTTCAGAAATTCAGGGGGTTTTGAATGAAGAATGAAAGTTCTTTTATAGACTCTGAGAGGATTAGAATAGAAACTTTCCTTTTTGAAATAAAACAAATAGAAAAGCCAATTAAGAACAGAAAGCTTTATTAAAAAGAATTCAATAAATTGTTTTCTTCCTGCTTTAACTGTTTTCTTTCTTTGATTTAATATTGTTTTATTTCTCTTTAAAGCACAATTAATTCAAAGTTTTTATTTCTGAATAAAGATAAGATTTTTGATAGAATATCCAATTAATTAAATAAATATGACCTCATAATTGCTTTTTCTCAATTATCTGAATAATTAAATTCAATTATTGAAATGAGGATATTTATTTAA
>MU224229.1:4056298-4074308 GCA_018584345.1 Thuja plicata | reverse complement strand
TCAAGGTCCTAAGACCCTTCTCACCAATGTGGCCAAATCTCATATGCCACAACATTGTCTTTTCTACAGGAAGCTTTCCTTCCAAAGTGTTTGCACCCTTAGGTACACTTACTGCACTGCCATCAGAGCCCATTGCCACAGTCTTCTTTACTTCTTGTTCAGATGGTGGGGATGAAGTGATATCCGCTCTCTTCTTTGAAACAGAAGAACTATTGCACTGAGAAATGCATGCATAAAGCTGAAATAAAGTACCTCTCCTAGTACCTTTAGCGAGCACCATAGAACCTCTCATCATCTTGCATCCATCTTTCGAAAAGACAACTTGCACACGTACATCATTCAACATA
Organism: Thuja plicata; assembly: GCA_018584345.1. NCBI lineage: Eukaryota > Viridiplantae > Streptophyta > Pinopsida > Cupressales > Cupressaceae > Thuja > Thuja plicata. The sequence goes on along the minus strand of MU224229.1, from coordinate 4,073,961 downwards.
ATTATAGATAATAGGTTTCATGCCAAACTCAGAATGTGCATAACTCCATTGATTCCCTTTACTTATCCATCAGGAAATCTGATAGTGACCCTTCCATGTCCAACTATCTTTAGGTGAGAATCATCACCCAAGTACACCTTTCCACCATCAAACTCTTCATATTTTGAGAACCAGTTTCGATGAGAGGTCATGTGAAAAGAAGCACCCGAGTCTACTAACCACACATCATCGAATGCATGGGCTTCCAAAGCTACAATAAAAGCATCTCCATCTTCTTGAGATTTTTTAGAAGCTGAATCTGAGCCTTTCTTCTTCTTCTTCGGTTCTTTGTAGTCCCTCCCGAAGTGCCCATATTTATCACAGTTCCAACATTTCACCTTGGACTTTCCAGGAGTTTTAGAACTCCCACGGGATTTGGATCTCCCCTTCTTTGACTTATTGTCATTCTTCTTTCCTTTGTTGTTGGATCTCCTATGAATAGAAAGGGCTTCCTTAGACGAATCCAAAGTCTTTCTTCGCATCTCCTCAGATAGTAGCGAAGACACCACATCATCCATACGGAATGTGACTATAGTACTTCTGAGAGCCATCACAAGATGGTCCCACGAATCTGACAAGGAACAAAGTAGGGTCATGCATCAATCCTCCTCCTTGATCTTGGCACCAGATGATGCCAACTGTGCAATCAATAAATTGAATGCATTGAGATGATCAGTTACAGATCCACCTTCCTCCATTCTTAAAGAATACAACTTCTTTCTTAGGAACAACTTATTCACCAGAGATTTGGCTTGATACACATACCCAAGCCATGTCCACAAATAATTTGTAGTAGTCTCATCAAGAACATTCAGAAGAATGACATCTGGTAGACAGAGTTTGATGAGACCCTTAGCCTTCTGATCCTTGATCTCCCAATCCACTTGAGATATCACTGCAGGTCTCACTGTAAGTGAAGTAGCCTCCCATAGATCACGGTCTTCAAGCATGTCTTCCATTTTGAGTTTCCACAACTCAAAATTAGTGCCATTAAATTTCTCCACCTCCATTCTACTGTATGAGGAACCTGCCATCTCAATCTGCAAATAAGATTTAGAATGCTCTACACAAAAAACTCCCACTCAACTTGAGATTAGCTCAAAAAACCTTACCCAACAACTAGGATAAAAAATTGATCAGGCTCTGATACCACTTGTAAGAAACTTCCTACACTAATCTCTAAAGGAAAGTATTGTGCAAATTCTTTTAAATCCTTACAATTTCAGATTTGTTAACTACTTTAACAAAGATATTGCAACCATATACCATGCATACAAAAAATAGAGAATGACACAATGATTTACCCTGGGGAAAACCTTTCGGTAAAAAACCCCAGCACTCCAAAACCTACACAATGTATTATCTTCAACACAACGGTTACAACACACTTGCAATGCAAGTTCTTTCAGGAGACAATCGACACACACAGATAAATTCAGTAGCACTAGATTATACCAACAATACACACTTTTTGTATCCTCTCCTGTAACCCTAAAAAATGCTTATATCATTGCGCTTTCCTTTTTAGGGCAACTCCCAAAGATAGCCGTATTAGGGTTTTACCATTCTCTGAGAAAATAGGAACCCTAAAATTTTTTTTGGGCGATGCCCCAAACCCCACGGTTGGGATCAAGGATTGGAAGAGTGTACAGTACTCAACTTTATCAGTTGCCACATGTCATTGCATGTCTTCACCTGTCACTAAAATCTCCTAGAAATAGCTCTTACGTGTCATAGGAATCTGTCATAACCATTTCAACCATGATCTCCTTACACATAATTCAGGAAGCCGACACATCAAGTGGAGTGATACATCAACATGCCAACTAGACATGTACACTCACACTTAATTACATTATTTGCAAGTACATTTTACAAAACAAATAATAAGAATAGGAATTATCCAAGGTTGAGACACCTTATTCCTAACAGTAGCAACGTATAAACAATAATCATCATAAAATATCATCAACATCTATTTTCTAACACATGATATAGAGTCACAAATCCATACATAATCAACTAACTGAGAAGGTAAATGCTCAAAATAGTAAAGTCCAAAAGAATCTGACATAATCAACTAAAAACAATAGCCTAAAAGAGTATGACACTAAAAACTAAAAGCAACCTAGGGGGTGGGTATTACATAAAATAACATGGGAGAAAAGTCCCCTCCAAAAGAGAGATGAAAACACACAACTCTCTGAAAATGAATGAGAGAGAAGAATAGAGAAAATATAGCTCCTCCTCAATGTTGAATCTCCTACAAAGATGGTCCAAGATGATGACCAATGCTCCTCCATAGGAAGAAAATCAAGCTAATGTTGCACCAAGAATGTCAAAGTGTAACAAAACCAGGTACCAATGTTGATGAAGAGCTGAGAACATGAAACACTCGCTGCAATATGATAGAGATCAAACATGTAGATATCTATGTGAACATTAACTGAATACTCACAGCTAGCATGTTGGTACAATCAAAGTCTCAACTAGAGACATGCATTACCAATGACTGATTGGTGCATTCTAATCTCTTCATGCACCAAGTCCCATAAGATAATGCCTAATCCACTAAGTATAGGAGGATTACATCAGATATATCATCAATGACAAAGTACAAAGAAACATGACACTTTATATTAGTGCATGTACAACATATCTCATGCAAGAGAATACAACATGACAAACATGCAAAATTGGAAACATGAAGATGATGCCACCAAGAATAATCATGTTGAATACTACAGAAAATGTGTCCTCCGATTGGATGATGTCACCAAGAAAATAATAGAGGAAGCAAACTACCCCTCCATGCCCCCCTAGCTGTCAGTTTGAAGATGTTGCAAGACATGTATATAAATGGACAAAAAAAATGTGTTCCTAATTTTGCATAATTATTTAAAATTCTGTTTTTAAATAACTTAAGAAGTTTAATAAAATCATTTATTAAAAGCCCAAAAGAAAAAAAATTACTAAAGCATAGTAAAAATTTTTTTTTTTTATTAAATGAAAGAATATTTAATAATAATTGTTGAAAAAAATATTAATAAAGATTTTCATTTATATTTTTAGTTTTTTATTTAAAAAAATTATTAAAAATAATTTAATTTTTTTTAAAATAAAAAAATAAAAAAATAAAGAACAAGCACAATTTTCTATTTTAATAAAAAGGAATTAAAAAAATAAATGAAAAAATTTTAATTATTTTTTTTTAAAAAGAAACCCCCTTAGGGGTAACAACAGGTCGCAGTACTTTATTGGTCTGCAGTCTACTGTGGTATCACAGAGCTTGCGGTACCCATAGGGTGTTGTGACACCCAAAAAAAATTATTTAGTGAAAAAAAATACGCCCCCTTAAGTCAATAAAATATTAACGATTTTAATATATATATTTTTTAAAATGAAAAAAATCTTACCCTTTTGGATGAGAGAAAATATAGGATAGAAGAAGAAAAAGAATATTAGATAAAATGATGTTGTGCTTCTTATCTTTTAAATCAAATACATCAACAATATTATATAGGAGTTTAGTCTCCTATTGTATGCAAAATAGATGTCTAACTACTTTAAATGAAATATTGACTAATCTAACTAATAAATCAATCTAAATGCAAACACAATGAAGATTACAAGTTTAAATGAAGCAAAACAATAAAATTACCTTCACCTACCCATTATAGCTTGTCTCCATTTCCCTCCTAGCTTTGATTTCTTGAATGTATGTTGAGCTTTCAGATTTCCAAATGAAGCTCTTTTGTCCAAGATGTCACCAAAGTGTGGAGATTGTATGAATGAATGCAAAATGGTCTAAAACCTTGATTATGCAAATGGATGATGGAATGCTTGTGAAAATACTTGAATGCTTGGATGCTTGATTACTTATTCACTATTGCTTGAATGCTTACTACTAGATCCCTCCATCGGGGAACAAATATTTGGAGTCGAGGTATATGTGGTGCATCACCGTCAATAACATTCATATACCAACATGATTTATAATGTTGTTCATGCTTATGGAACGGATGAAGTCTCTTATGCATAGACACCCCAATTATTTGTTCCTTTGACTTCATTGGAAAATATCCCACCAACAACAATCAAAGAAAATATCTTGTTCCATCTCGGCTATCCTAATCAATGACATATTTGGAGTTGTTAAGCTCATGTCAAAGATATCCTGAAATAGCGTAGGAAACATGATGACAAATGAAATCCTGATATGAATGCATAATCTTATTACAAATCATTCTAACATGCCTGTCATGAATATACATTTCTTTGCCAGAATATAGTGTTGAGTTTTGTTGATCAGTTTTATTTGTAATGATTTTGTTGCAAATGTATAGATAAACAGTCATATTTTGAAAGATATGTCACAAGTTATGGATCATGATTAGAATAGCACCGTATAAGAACCATTGATTGTGTTTGCTTGTCTGGTCAAAAATACTTCGTTCTGTCCTCTAAGAGTCGTGACTGTCATAGATCCACTTCCCAAAAACTAGGTTGAGGACATGCCCGCAGCTAGGTGATGGACTAACTTATTATGGGTGAAGCAAGACACACTGGACTAGGGTGAAGACCAAGATAGTAGACCAAGCTATGATGGGGTTTTTTTTGGGATTTATACAATGGGTAGGAATCATGGATTGGCCATTTTATTACGATATGTACAAGGAAAATAGTGACTGTGAGAGCCACTTTATTATGGGTATATATAAATGGGACAATATGCTAGAAGAATCCTAATAGAGGGAGGAGCTAACTTGTCGCAAATGGCGCCTGTTTCCAGGTTTTCACCACATGCTTTTATTGCAGTTTCTTGTGATTTTTTTTTAAATTTTTTTTTATTTTTTTGTGAACATATCCCTTGCAGTGGGATCTCATGCATAAAACTTCTTTAGGTGCATGCTGTTAAGAGGCTCATCCAAGGGATCTCCCTCAGATGTTGACAAGTAATAGGCTCTAGAACCATAGGTTGGTGTAATCACAAAAGAACCCAACTAACTGGGCTCAAACTCGCCCTTCTTCTCACAATGCTGTTGGTTTTTGGGATTCTCTCGAAGGACTATATCACCCACTTGAAAGTCTCTGGGTTTCACTTTACTGTTATATTGACGAGACATCCTTTGTTGATAGACATTCAAATGATCATTAAAGGCTCGATGACGACATTCATCCAGCAATTCTAATTCAGTTAGTCGTGCAACTCTATACTCTTCATCTAGAATCAAATATTTTAGGGACACTTGAAGAGAAGGTAACTCGACCTCAAGGGGCAGGATAACTTTAGATCCATATATAAGGGAATATGACATGGCCCCAGTTGGAGTACGGATGGAAGTATGATAGGCCCATAGGGAAAGGTTCAACTGGACATGCCAGTCATGCCAGAGTCATTGACAGTCTTTTGAAGGATTTTGACAATAGTTTTATTAGACACCTCAGCTTGGATATTACCCTGGGGGTAATAAATACTGGAATAATGGTGGGTGATATGGAATTTGGCACATAGTTAATCGATATCTTGATTTTGAAACTGTTTCCCATGATTTGTAATGAGGTTCATAGGGATGCCTTATCGACAAATGATATAGTTAAGGATAAACATAGAAACTTGTTTGCCTTGGCAGTGATCAAGGGAACAGCTTCAATCCATTTGGTAAAATACTCAGTGGCGGTTATAATGTACTTATGGTCATTGGAAGATGGAGGGTGAATTGCACCCATGAGGTAGAGTCCCCACTAACTGAATGGTAATGTAGTTGTAATAGGATGAAGTTGCTGTGCCGGTGAATAAGATTCCCATGAATTTGACACTTCTTGAATTTTTGAGCGGGGGCGCCAAAAATGTATGCAAAATAGATGTCTAACTACTTTAAATGAAATATTAACTAATATAACTAATAAATCAATCTAAATGCAAACACAATGAAGATTACAAGTTTAAATGAAGCAAAACAATAAAGTTACCTTCACCTACACATTGTAGCTTGTCTCCATTGCCCTCCTAGCTTTGATTTCTTGAATGTATGTTGAGCTCTCAGATTTCCAAATGAAGCTCTTTTGTCCAAGATGTCACCAAAGTGTGGAGATTGTATGAATGAATGCAAAATGGTCTAAAACCTTGATTATGCAAATGGATGATGGAATGCTTGTGAAAATGCTTGAATGCTTGGATGCTAGAATGCTTGGATGCTTGGATGCTTGATTACTTATTCACTATTGCTCGAATGCTCACTACTATATCAAAAAGGGGGAATGAGGCTCCTTTTATAGGATTTTGGAGGACCTAAGCCTAGGTGGCACAATCCTAGGGTGGAGACTGAAACGTGGAAGATCCTAGGGCTATTATTGACTTGGTTAAAGGGGTTGAGAGAAAGGGGGATATAGTTGGAATGTGAGAGGAAGAATAGGGAGGATGTTCCTCCTACATTGACATAGAGGAGAAGAAAATGGAAGGGAAAGACACATGTCAAGTGTCTCACAAAGACCATGGAGAGGAAAGAGGAAGGACTTATTCCTCATGAGGACTCTTGGTACAAGTGTCTCATGAGTCACTTTAGACTCTTAGAGATGGCTTGAGAAGCTCCTTAAGAATAGGGATTACTTCTTGACTTGGTGTAGAAGAAGACATGTGGTCATGAGACCAAGTCTTATAAGGCCACACAGACCTTAAGAATAGGACATGTGTGGGTGAGGATAATGATTAATTATTAATTAATAATAATTAATTATTTTAGCCAAGGTGATGTGTTAGGTGACTAGGTTTATGAGGTGGACTAGGGGTCTTAGTCATATTTAGTGATTGTGTATTTAATTAAATCACTTTTAATAGGACTAATTTAGAAGACCTAGGATAAGAAGAATAGACTATAGTGAATTTACCTAATAAATAGAAGAAATAAACATTAATTAAATAATAAATATTTAATCAATTCATCAAGTTAATATTAATTAAATAATAAATATTTAATTAATTGATTAATCAACGAAGCCATTTTTTAGTGTATACACCTACATTATAGGAAACTCCCATAACAACTTACCCAAATATTATACAAAATGATGTCGTGCTTCTTATCTTTTAAATCAAATAGATCACTATTTACCTACAGAAGAATGCCCTTCGAGTTAATCAACGCTAAGCCAATGTTCTTGAAAACTATGAACACTGCCTTCGACAGAATCGTCAATAAATGCATAATCATCTACATGGATGATATGACCATCTTCTCCTGAGACAAACATGCTCACCCCACCCACATCGCCAAAATATGCGAGAGATGTCGTCGGTTTGGTATTTCCCTCAATCCCCAAAAATGCATATTCAGAGTCACCGAGGGAAAGGTTTTAGGACACATCATCTCTGAGAAGGGTGTATCTATTGACCCTGAGAGAGTGGAGGTAGTGATTAAGTTGAAAATGCCTAGAATTAAGAAAGAAATGTGATCTTTCTTTGAAAAAATCAAGTTTGTCTGACGTTTCATCACTGGATTCACCGAGGTTGTAAAGCCTCTCAATGATATGATGAAGATGGACACAAAAATTTAATGGAGTCCGAAAGAAAAGCAAGCATTTGTTCAAATTAAATAGGCTATCACGGAGGCCCCAGTCTTGGCTAGTCTAGACTACTCCCTCCCATTTCACATATATTATTTTGCCTCTGCCCATTTCACTGCAGTAGTGCTAACTTAGAAGGTCGAATGGGAAGAATGACCCATCACTTTTATGAGTTCCCCTTTCAAGAATTCTGAGGTATGGTATTCACCCCTCTAAAAGAAAGAATTCACCCTCGTCCGGATAATAAATTTCTTTTGGCATTATATTCTTCGTAGTAAAGTGCACGCCATCATCCCCGACCAAGATATCAAATGTTTATTGTTGTAGAGAAAGTTAGGTGAGCACTAGAGAAAATGGATGACCATTCTCCCAGAAATGACCTCAAAATACAACCCATGAAACTAGTCCAAGGGCAAGGATTGTGTAAGGCTGTGGCTGAAATTGACCCACACATTGAATGCCAAACCTATACCGTACTCTCCCTGACCCAAGATCCTAGCTGGTATGCTAACTTGGTATGTCTCGTGCTCAATAACCAATGCCCTGAGGGACTCATCCGCAGAAAATGCCAAGCACTTTGATTTAAGAGTGCACATTTCATGATCAAGAATGAGACCTTCTTTCGTAGAAATTATGAAGGCATTTGCCTTCGGTGCCTTGATCGGGAACAAGCCATAAATATGATAGAGGAATTCTATAATCATTTTGGAACCAGGCACAGATCAACTAATGCCACTGCCCACAAAAATCCTCTAGATGGATACTATTGGCCTCACATTTTTAAAGATGTCCACGCACATATGAGGAAGTGCCACACTTGTGAGATTTCCGCTTCATGAGAGAAGAACCTGATAATGCCTCTCCAGCCATTCTTTAAGGCAAGACCTTTTTCCCAATGGGCATTTGATTTTATCAGGGAGATAAACCCCAACTCATCCACAAATAACTAGTACATTCTAACGGCCACAGACTATTTCACCCGATGGACCAAAGTTATACCATGAAAGCACAACATGATTGATGTGTTGATTAGCTTCATTGAGGAAAACATTGTCACAAGGTTCAGGATGCCATTCGCTTTTGTATGTGATAACAGTCTAACAATTTCCTCAACCTAGCTATTGGAATGGGCTTACACTAGGAACATTACCCTCAAATTCTCTAGAAACTACTATCCTCAGGGAAATGGAGTAGCAAAATCAACTAATAAGAACCTCTTGGAGGTAATCAAGAACCTACTTAAGAAAAATCCATGGGACTGACACCAAAAGCTAAGATTTTCCCTTTGGGTGGATCACATCCAAATTAATACTGCCTTGGGGACTTCTCCATTCCACCTAGTGTATGGCCAAAATCCGGTATGCTTGGAAAACCTACAAATCCCAATCCTACAGTTCATGCAAGAATTCCATATTTAGATAACATCTTGGAGGTTTTCCTCCTCAACTTGATGCGACTGGAAGAACAAAGAGATAATGCACTTAAACACTTGCATGACACCAAGTAGTGGTCAAGCGTTGCTTTGAAAAAAGAGCTCAATATAAGGCTTTTCAGATCTTAGACCTAGTCCTCTTATGGGACAAATCCCAAGAGAGGAAGGGAAAACATACTAAGTTCTAGAGGCTTTGGCTTGAGCCGTACCAAATATTTGAGATCTGTGGGGCTAACACCTATCACCTCAGTACCTTGATAGGAGAAGCTCTCCCATTTCCCGTCAATGGGCAGTTCCTCAAACATTACTTTGAGTGAGGCAAGGGGTGGAGTCTCTCCCTTCTGAGGGATGTATCATATGTGTAGTCTTCTTGTAAATATTTTTTGAGCATCCCTGGTTGGCGCTCCCTTGTAAATAGTTGTGGGCCTTGCCCTCATTTTTTCCTTTTGTTTGTTTTGGTTTCATCCTTTTTTTTTTTTTTTCTCTTTTGCTTCATTTTCATTTTGGGTCCTGACGTTTTTCCATCTTTATTAGACGGATATGTTTCACATAACAAAATCACACATTGAGATATTTTCCTCATGTATTTTTGTGGTCCAAAGCTATGTGCTTAGACAAAGGTTGGTCTTGTTATCATCTAGGAAAACTTCTAACGTGAGACCCAAGGTGATAGATAATCTTCATCGGATCTAGGTGTTGTTATTTTCCCCCACCACAAGAAAAGAAAGTTGGCTGATTTTGAGAAAAGGAAGGAACACAAAACAAAAGAACAAAGGATTGATCGGTCACACTCTCCACAAATGGTATGTATAAAACTAACTAAGAAAAGGTGTACTCCAGGCTGAGGTTTTCCTTCTCACTTAGAAAGAAAAAAGGATGGCAAGCTGAAATAAGTACCATCATGGTAACAAGCTAAGATTGAGGACTTTGGTGAAAGGAGTATCACCTTTCCTCATCTTCAAAAAAAAAAAAAGGGAAAAGGCCTGAGGAGATGGAAGGCCCCACAATATAAAGATGGTATGAATCACATTGGGCACTATCTCTTGTTGCATTAGTGTGACTTCTCTATTTTTCTATGGCTACAATATGCTCCCCCTTTCAGACCCATGCCATACAATTCAAGGAGATGTCAACATATGGATCATGGTAAGTTTTTTTTTCGGATCCCCAAAGTCACGCTAAGAAGGAGCATCCCTGATGATGGTAAGACATTTTTTTTTCTAACCAGAGGTTCTGGATTTCTCAAATGCATTAGGCATTTGTCCCAGCGAGACACCATTTGTTATGCCCTACATACCCATCCCTACATTTTTCTACAAAATTATGGGTCCCCCATTTTTTTTTTGCCTTGGTTTTGTTTTTGCTTCTTTCCCTTTTTGGGCCCTTGCCCTTGCCTTTTCTTTCTTTTGTATTTTTGGTCTCCTCTGAGATCTAGATCTTGAGGTGTTTTCTCTCGGAACCTGACGACTTCCATACCTTGGGACCTGCTGATAATTCCCCCCTTTTTTCTAGGAGAGGCTAATCGCTAGGTGTCCCAAAGCTCAGACTTCGGTGGTTAGCTTGTTTCACAAAATAACCTTTAGTAATTAATGTGCTCCCCCAGGCATTATTTAAGGCCTTTTAGCCTATCATTTTAATTTTACTGCAAACTAATTACCTCCTAGAAAATTATCACAAGAGAAAAGCAAATTATTTTCTGACATAAGGTGTTTAAGATAGAAGGTGTGGAGGCATGCTCAACAATTCTTTAGAGTATTTAGGTGACAGAGAGAGGTAATTTTTAGTTCCACTTTTTAACATTCCAAGTTTTAGGTAGGCCTTTGGATTCCCTTGCTTTGTGTTTCTCCTTTTTTTCTCTTTTTCCTATTTGTTCCTCCTGGTTTGTTTTCTTTTGTTGTTGTTTGTTTCCTTTACTTTTGTCTTTTTTTTTTTCGTTCTATTCTGCCCATTTGGGCTTCCTATATTTTGGGTGTTTATCTGCCCGATATCTAGGTCATTCTTGTTGTTTGAAACATTGTTCCTCCTAGACCTAGAGAATCTCATTTTATTCATGGTTGTCCTACTTGAAGGTGAGACATTTGTCTTCCTTTGATGTACATAGTTTGTAAGTAGTGTTTTGTAGTCCCGCTCTGCAGTCTATAATTTCTATAAGTATAGGTTTGCAGAGTGTTGTAAATCTCTGTAAGTAATTGTTCGAGTCTTGTAAAAAGTGGAGGTGAGCTCTGTAAATTTGAGGTTCTCTGGGCATTGTTAGTAGTCTAGGCTAGGTGTACATTGTTGGGATGGTTGAATTTCTTGCCCTCCTGCACTAAGTAGACCATGCATCTCCACAGGTTGTCGTTAGTGCAGATCCCATGGAGGTAACTCCTAGGGACACCATTACCCAAAATTCTTTATGAGGTCTGAAGATAATATTCACTCAATAAACATGTCTACCTTTCTGGTTGATGTAGCTTTCTTGTCGAAGACAAGAGCCATGTCAATTTTAGAAGCCAACTTATTGGTAGTTTGTTGGTAATTTCTCTCTCCTATGTCATTTTCATCTTAATGGTAGAATTAATTCCCATGTTCAAACATTAAAATTTGTCCCAAGTGGCATTCATGCCACTCATGCTAGAACAACTATTGATTAATTGTCATTACTTAGCCGAGTGGGTATACGTGTGTCAAGGTATGACAACAAGGTCGCATGTCTTGTCACTGACATCATCATTCTTTTGGTTAGACTCTAGGTGTTATGGTGACCCTACATGTGTCCATCATAGTTTTCCCGTCGAGTCAACATTCTCAATCTTTTCAGGTGCAAAAGGAGGTTTCATATGTTATAAAATGCTTAGATCAGAGATAACCCTTGGATATTTTTAAGGACTAATGATTTATATTTTTAGAATGGAAAGTAAGCAGTCACGCCAAAAATATCAGAGCCTAGAATCTATGTATATAAAAATTCACATACTAACGGTTGTCTGGTTTACAAGTACAGGTTAAAGCAATAAATAAATGGCTTCAACATCAACACCCCCAAAAATCCTGAACTTCCAATTTTTTCAGCAAGCACAGCCAAAAATTCCAAGGTAGAGAGGATGTTGGAAAGGCTCCCATTGACTCAGAATTATAATAAATACAAGGTAATTCTAGGATCCCAAATTGAATCTACACTAAAAGAGGTCATAGGTACAAATGTCGGCACCTCTGTCAAACTAAATAGCCTCATTCAAGTAATCCACCAACAATGATATGCCAATGATCCTATCTTAGTTGATTTAGAAGGATCCAAAATCATTCAAATGACTGGCTTTCCATACACAGTACAAGCACCAGTGCTGATTATGCTCTTGGATAAATGTTACAACCCTGCCAATGGAGTTGTTGTGTTGGTCTCACCCAACCCCCTTGGGTACCTGGTACCCATCATCTCCCTGCACTATGATGCCTGCATCAAAGGGTGACACATTCTGTTCTTTCCTGATGCAATTTCTCTCACCAAGGCTACCTTGCTCAAGTATTTTGAGGATGTGGTCGACCTAGCCCAGTACTACCTCATTTCAGAATGGTTAAAAAACCTGTGCTGGGACTTCAAGAAGATGAGAATGGATATTCCTTGCTCTGACCTCAAGGAGCCCATCCAAGATAGAATCATATTTCTATGTAGGATTTTTCAGAGAACCCCATGATCGAGAATTAACCCCTGGATGTACTACTTTTATATTGTATGACCATCAACAAAGCACACTTTGACTTGGCTGACATTACTGTCAAACACATGGATGCCTAGATGAGGAGGGTTAGGGAAGATCACAGGTTCTACATGACTTCCTATGTCATCTGGCCATTAGCTTGATAATATCTAGGAATTTAGGGATTAACCATAGTTGGCATCCTTGGGGATGGGACTGCACAAGCCACCCCATGGGATCACTTTCCCTAGATTCAGTAGGATGAGAGTTTCGCTAACTTTTGCAGAGTCAATGATGCCTTCATCTTCCAAGGTATCAAGGTGATCACTAATGATAAGGGAATTAGAATTTCCTTGGAGGCCATGGCTTTAGTTGATGTATGGGGATGTTACTTCATCTAGTTCATGCAACACACCTACATTTGGTTGTCCATATTTTCTGGGAAGCCATTCTTGTTGCCCAAGCATTGCGAAGACAAGATAATTTTGTTGGAATTTCATAGGCAAATTGTAGAGGTGCACACCCTAATGGATACCAAGAAGATCATCTCCATCTCTTTCCCATTTGTATGCGGGGAATACACCTACTCCTTCACCATGGTTGGGGAGGTAAAGAATGAGCTAAGAAGCCTAAACTTAGCCGAATTTTCAGTCATTCGTAAGGATTACAATATGCATGGAAGACTAGAAATGGTAATGCCCCAGGGAATCAATCTCCATGAGAGATACTTGGAGGATTTTTGGGCCAATTTGTAAGATGATTTTGACATATGAAATCGGTAGTACTTCAGGATGCTGAAAATAATGATGGAACATCTTAATCTCCAGATGTTCCCACAAACTTTTGCAGATAATGGGTTTCTTGAGGACCTTGAGTATAAAGAAGTAGGTATTGACAAGATGGACCTCCCACCGGTAGATTGGAACACACCAAATTTTTTTTTCTATTGAGTTCATCTTGAGAACAGTTATCCAGCGCAGCCACGCTTATTTTGCAAAGGCTTTCCCCATGAGCATCTGATTGGACAATCATTTTTTGGGAGCTTCAGGCTCCTGGGTGAAAGAACAATCCAAAGCCCAAGGAAAACAAAAGGTTGGTTCCCCCTAGGTCTTGGACCCCATTTTGGCCCCACTTATGGAGCATCTAGATGAAAAGTTGGAAAAGTCCCAGAAACTATGGGATGTAGCAAATTCAAGGGTGATATTCGGTCTTAGAGCCACTCTGGTGGGTTCCTATCCCCCGGAAAGGGAATCTGTCATGTCCACTCTTTAGTCTAACTAGAAGAGTGATGTGAGTTAGCCTATCATGGGGGTCTCGTAGGCTAACAATTATGTATAGAGACTCATACAGGGTTTTCAGTGGCCAGGATTGGCTTTACAGACAATTTTGGGAGCCAGTGGAGTGCTGTTCCTTGATTTTAGGGGGTATCCCTACTTTTTAGGAGGATGTGGCAGTGTCTAGGTGTGAAGCATCATGGGACCATTTCATGGTTTCAGTTTTAGGATGACATGGTGTGTTCCCTAACTTCTAGGAGCATCGCTAGATTTTAGGGACGAGACTACCAGTTGGTCCATCTCATTCGGCATCAGTCATAGACAGGTGGCAGAGTCAGACTCATAATTTTTTGGATGGTTTGGGCTATCAGAGGCAAAAAGGGAAATATTTTAATATATTTAAATATTTCCTAAGTCAATAATTAAATAAATTATAATAAGGCTATTTTAATAGCCATTTTGGAGTAATAAGGGATTAATTGCTTCCTTTAGTCAGAGATGCCTTCATGTGATAGCCCGTTTGAAAGGTCTCAAAATAATATAAATTATTTTCATTATCCAAAGAATTTTTGGCACCTGGAACTATAATATTTTAATAAAGTATGATTTTACTATAACATGGACATTTTAATTGGGAAAATATTATTATATTATAAAGTGCAAGTGTATTTCCCATTAGGGTTCAAATTTCCTTGGAAAGGAGATATAAGGAGATGGGAATCAAATGGCTTGGCATCTTTTGACATTTACAACTTGTGAAAATTCAAAATTTCTCTGTGGAGTGATTTAGAGGCTTGGGACTAAAACCCTAGGTCTGATTTGTTGGGACACAAACCTCAACGAAGATTTGGTGCTTTAGTTTTCAGATTGGAAATATTATTTTCTATGGAAAGGATCAGCTTTCTACTTAGTATCATTTATCAGGAGAATATATTACATTCAGCTTGGCAGCTAGTCTATCCCAGCCTGGGCATTTTCCAGAGGCAGCTCGAGCTTGTATATTGGGTGCCATTCATCTTCAACAACCCACGTTTTGTAGTTTGGAAGTATCTATCAGAGTTTATGAAAAAAAGGAATTCATCTTTAGCAGTTGCAAAACATTCCTTTAGCTGGCATCAAGTACAGGAGGTAGCCACAAATCCATTAGATGTATTTACTCTATGAATGCAAAAATTTGAATATTATGCCTAGTACAATTTGATTCATTTTTAGATTGTCAAGTAATTTTAATTCATGAATGTTGCTTATTATTTCTATTTTGAAAGTTATTTTTTACTCATCATTTATTTGCATATATATTCAAAAACAACAAAAAAACTTGAAAACAAGAAAAAACCATGAAAAATTAGAATTCAACAAAACCATTCAGAGGTACAAACGCTGGTCAAAGTCCCAAATTGTGCAAAAATAGTAATTTACAAGATCACCATGATTAGGGATCTTTTAGCGGTATCAGAGCCTACATCTTGCCAGCCTGTAGGGTTTGAGGAAATTGGTGTTGATAGATTTCAAGAAAGGTTATGATAATTTATATCAGCGATTGGGTAATCACGAGATAGTGGAATAATTGACTTCTATGCATCTAGGTAGAGCTGATATACATAGATATTACAATCACATGAGAGCTCAGTACAAGTTAAAACTTGGTCCAAAATAGGAAACCATTATGGCAGATGAACAAAGAGGTTCTAGATGAAAACAATAGGAGGATGATGATAGAGAGTTGATGCAAACTCTTATCACTATGCAGGCCAGGATAGTTTAGACCTTAGACAGGTTACAGGACACCTTGGAGCGGTTGGAGTTGGATAGACATAGAGGTAGATAGGGACGAAGCAAGTTAGCTTTAGTTACAGGACGTCATCATAGTCACAAATCCAATACATCAATGGGGAGCTCCCTTCATTCCCATAGGTGTGAGCGATCTCATATACCTGCTAGGGATAGGCATTTATTTCCATACTTTAGACCTGGTGAGCAACCAGAATAGGTAGAGCTACCTGAGGTGGGATTCCAGGAGTCAATTATGGTAGCCACAATTGAGTGAAGAGCTCTACCTCTAGAGCTTAGGGAAGTTTTTCCTCTTCCCCAGTATTGTGCACTATGTAGAGATACTACTAGGTTCAGTGGTGATAGGGGACATAGGCCCCAATAGAATAGTGACCTCAATAGGGCCACTGGGAAGATCAAATTGGCTATGTATGATGGCACTAGTGGTGCAAGTGCACGAGCTTGGGTGCACAAGTTGCATGTTTATTTATCCTTGAGACCTATGCCTAAGAGAGAGGCTATATAGTTTGATGTCTTGCATTTAGACAAAGTTACTTATGACTAGTGGCACCATGGATTAGTCACCCAGGATCACACCATGGTCTAATCCTATGCAGAGTTCATTGAGTAGCTCATTACCAGATTTGATCATGTTGGTGCTCAAAAAAGCTGGACCGTTTTGAGGCCAACTGACAGGCACGAACAAGTGCCTCTGCAATTCTGACTTGATCGAGCCAAGGCTGGTAGGCCTGAATCCAAAAGTGCTTTCAAACTGCACAAACACATGCACAGACAAAGAGCGAATCCTTTCAAAGGGGTTAACAATCCTTTGAAAGAAAATAAACCTAATATCTTAATTGTCAGATAGTTTGAAACCTAATCTAATGCTTGAAAATAATGCTAAACCTAATTGAGTATTTTATGAAGAAGATATAGGTATATTTTTAATTTACAGAAAGAACAAATGACAATTTCAAATGACAAATAGACCAGTGCCTAATGCTGAATTGGGAATAGAGTCTTTTATATCAATTTTACGTATAGATAGAGACGGTTTTAAGGGAACTCACTCTTGTAAAGTGAGACCATCGTCCTACAGGATTCCAATTAAAACAAATATTTAAAAAACTTATACAATTAGCCCTATGGTTTTTTAACTCAAATTAAGAGCCCAAATGGAAAAGTAACAGGTTCTCAGACTATGCTACTGATATTCAAATTGCATAAATTAATTATAAATAAAAGTATCAAATGGATAACACAGTAGGATACCCTAGTTCACAGAGTAATCCGAAAAACTAATTGAACATAAAAACTATATTAACTTTTAAAGTATAAGCACTTATCTGATACTTGCACTTGAAATTTGTACATAAATCCAAATCTGTATTTGGGAGAGAGTTTTCAATTATTATCATCAATCATCGTATTGTAAATATCTGAGTTTATTTTGACTCAACATTTATACATTATTCAAAGGTTTTTTGCGAAAAGACATACCTTTTCACAAAAACCTAATCTTAGCAACTAACCCTTAAAAAGAATACATTAAACCATAATAATGGTTGTTAAGAAAAATATTCCTCATACAAATAGATTTAATGATCTTAAGCATTCCGTGCATAATAACTCGATATTCAATTACCTGCACGAAAACACCAAAGACTAGATAATCAAAATAAAATTTATTACTTTCATACTATATGAGGCTCTCTCAAAATCATAATTATTTATTTATTAATTAAAAATTAATCAAAAATAATTCCATGCCAAATTTTAACACATGTATTTGATAAACAAAGTGAGGAATAAAAATTTAACATTATGTTCTATACCATCCTCATAAATTATCAACAATATAAGGAATCACTTTGATTATTAAATCATAAAAGACTTTAATAATAAAAA
>MU224229.1:4007399-4042352 GCA_018584345.1 Thuja plicata | reverse complement strand
TTATTGAAAATAAGATAAGGACATGCATACACGCCTTTTTATTATTTTAATTACCAACATAGGGAAATCATATAAAATATGAAAAATGTATACTATACTTCCCTGATGTCTCGTTCCTTCTAAACCTGAAATTTTCAGTGTCAACAGATCACAAGGACAGCTGGCACATCTTAGACAGTCATGGAAAGTGGAGACTTATATTAATGAGTTCCAGCGTATTGCAGTCATGGTACCTAATATGCCTCAGAGGTGTAGTGTGATTCTTTTTATAGAGGGATTGCAGGATAGGATTAAGGGGTTGGTACGATAATTCAAGTCAGATACTCTCAAGGAGGCCATTGATGTGACATTGAGACTGTACAACACCCCTACTTCTTATTAGATAGATAAGAAGTGATTCAGGGATTCTCGGCCTCCACAGAAGGCCAACACTTCCCATGGTAGAGGTGGACCATCTTTTAGACCTCCCCAGATGGACCAGGAGACAAGGAATGATTTGAGAAGGAGGAAACAATGTTTCTCCTATAAGGAATCATGGGAGCTAGGACACCTTTTCCTTGGTAAAGAAAATTCCTATTTTATTGAGGTGACATTGATATGGGAAATGAGGAGATTCCTGACACTGATATTGAGGATTTCCCAGAGGAGATTGAGCAAGAATGTCTGCAATTGGAGTTAGACACTCCTGAGCCCTTGTCATCAGCCAAGGTGACTATGGCTACCCTCTCCAATTATCCCAGATTTCATGCCTTTCATTTGAAAGGTACTCTCTAGGCCTAGAAGGTTATTAGCTTGGTAGACACATGAGCTAGGTACAACTTTATTGATCAAAAGTTAGTTGATAGGTGTGGGTTGCAGTATGAGTTTGCTGGTTTTGGAGTGAAGGTTGCAGATGGTGCATTTTTGGGTTGTCTAGGAGGACTCCTCAGCTTAGCATCCAGAAGGGGGATTATACATTGAAACATGACTTCTATGTGCTACCCCTAGAGGATTATGATGTGGTTTTGGGCATGTAGTGGTTGCATGGTATTGGGCGATACATTATTGATCATCATCGTATGCAATTAGAGATCCTTTCTGGTGGGAAGAAGAATATTTTGAGGGAAGCTTTAGATGGGGGATCTAGAGAGGTGTCTTCTTGCATAATAGAGTCTATTATTAGGCATGATGATGTGATTTGGGCTACACGTTTTTTTGTGAAGTCCAAAGCACCTAATCCTTAGGATGGCAGGGTATTTCATGTTGATATACAATCAGTGGTGGACCAACATGGTCAAGTTTTTGGGGATATACCTCTTGGGGTACCTCCAGATAGAGGGTTTGAGCATGGGATAGAGATGGAGGATGGTGCCAAACCAGTAATTACCACTCCATATTATCATCCCAGAGCATACAAGGATGAGATTGAGAGGACAATCCATGAGTTGTTAGACATGGGATTTATTCACCCTAGCTCTAGTCCTTTTGCTTATTCTATGGTTTTGGTTAAGAAGAAGGATTGGACTCTCTAGATGTGCATATATTACACGACCTTGAACAAGAAGATGATAAAAAATAGATACCCCATTCCATGAATTGATGAGTTATTGGATGAGCTTCATGGAGCTATCTACTTCTCAAAGATTGATCTCTGTTCAGGCTACCACCATATACGTGTGCAAGATAAGGACGTACATAAGACTACATTCCATTGTCACTATGGGCATTATGAGTTTTTTATGATGCCTTTTGGTCTCAAAAATGCACCTGCAACCTTCTAGTCTTGTATAAACCATATTTTCAACAAGCAGATGAGGAAATCAGTTCTAGTATTTTTTGATGATATCTGGATTTATAGTTGTACTTGGGAGGATCATCTCAGATAGCTAGAGGAGGTACTTAGCATCATGGAGATTCAGTCTCTATTCACTAAGATGTCCAAATATGAGTTTAGACTCAGGGAGATTTTATATTTGGGCCATGTGATCAGTGCTAATGGAGTGAAGGTGCATGAGGATAAAATTCAGGCAATTCGGGATTGGCCCTCTCCCAGGAACATTACTGAGTTGCGTGGGTTCCTTTATTTATATGAATATTACCAGAGATTTGTGAGGGGATTATCTCAGTTACCAACACCTTTGATAGATCGCATGAAGAAGGGAGCCTTCAGATGGATAGAGAAGGAATAGGGAGTCTTTGACAGACACAAAGAGGTTATGAGCACATGTTCGGTTTTGGCACTCCCTAATTTATTGCAGCCTTTTATACTTGAGTGTGATGCTTCAAGTGAGGGCATAGGGGCTATTTTGATGCAGTAGAGACATCCCATTACCTATGAGAGTAGGTAGGTACATTATAATGAGAGGTTGTATTCTACCTATGATAAGGAAATGTTGGCTATTATGCATGCATTAGCCAAATTCAAACAATATCTCATTGGCAACACATTTGTGGTAAGAAATGATCACAATAGTCTAAAATATTTCCTTGATCAAAAGGAGCTCAATGATTGTCAACAAAAATGGGTAAGCAAGGTTGAAGCCTATGATTTTGACATAGAATTTATTAAGGGGAAGAAGAACACTTTTGCTGATGCATTCGCTAGGAAACCATCACATGCTGCCGTATGTTCATTGAGGGAGATTTCACCAGATTGGAAGGCTCAACTTTTAGTTGAGTATTCCAAAAATCAGCTTGCCTATGAGATAATGGATGGATTAGTATAGGATGATAAATACAGTGTGGTTGAGGATGTGATCTACTACAAAAATAGAGTCTACCTTATTCTTGAATCACAGTTAACGGGACAAATTTTGCATGCTCTCCATGATACCCCCACGATAGGGCATCCATGTTATGGTAAGACATATAGAATGGTACAGGAGGGATTATCTTGGAAGGGTCTCAAGGATGGTGTCTTATGCCATGTTCGTGAATGCATGACTTATCAATATAACAAGTTAGAGAATATTTTTCTGGCTAGTTTGTTATAACCCTTGCCTATACCAGAATAGAAGTGGATGGGAATCTCTATGGATTTCATTATAGGTCTTCCCTGAGTGCAGGAGAAGGATTGTATTTATGTTGTGGTGGATAGGTTGACTAAATATGCCCACTTCTTTCCGATTACAGTTGATTTCACAACATCTCAAGTAGCTAAGATATTTTTTAGGGAGGTGTTTAGACTCCATGGTCTCCCTAAGACCATAGTGAGTGACAGGGACAACAAATTCATGAGTTCCTTTTGGTAGGAAGTTTTCAGGCTCACAGGCATAGAGTTGACACCTAGTACTATCTATCACCCTTAGAAGGATGGATAGATGAAGATAGTTAATAAGTGTATTGAGGGGTATCTATGTAACTATGTGTCGGGGTAGTAGAAGGCATGGGTGCACTGGTTGTATATGGGCAAGTATTTTTATAATACTATATATCACATGTCCATAGATATGTCTCCTTTCAGAGCTCTTTATGGCTACGATGTATTATATTTCATTGATTTGGCTTTAAGCGATAGAAGGGTCCCTTTGGCACATGATTGGGTACAGGTGAATCAAGATATCATGAGGTCTCTTAGGGAGAGCTTACAACATGCACAAAATTAGTAGAAGATGTACGTTGATCAGCATAGGAATGATCAACATAGGACTGAGAGGGTATTTGAGGTGGATGATATGGTTTTCCTATCAGCCCTATCGACAAAGAACCCTTAAAGGGGCAGGAGCTAAGAAGCTCAAGACACATTTTTATGGACCTTACAAAGTTCTTAGATGAGTTGGAGAGGTTGCATATGAAGTTGAGTTACCACCTAACAGTAGGATTCATAATGTGTTCCAAGTATCGTGCTTGAAGAAGGAACTTGGGAAAAATATTATAGCATCACCCGATCTACCACCCTTGGATGAGGAAGGTAAGTTGACCTTGGTACCCGATGAGATTCTTGAGGTGAGGAAATGATGGCTGAGAAGTAGGGTGATTAGGGAGTATTTGGTACGCTGGAGAGGTCTACCCATTGAGGATGCCACTTGGGAGGGTGAATCCATTTTGTAGCACCCAACATTGCAGTTTCTTATGGGAAAGCATATCCAAGAGGGGAGGACTGTCATGTCCCCTCTTTAGTCTGACTAGTAGAGTGATGTGAGTTAGCCTATCATGGGGGTCTTGTAGGTTAAAAGTTATGAATAGAGACTCATATAGGGTTTTCAGTGGCCGGGCTTGGATTTATAGGCAGTTTTGGGAGCTAGGGGAGTGCAGTTCCTTGATTTTAGGGGGTCTCCCTAATTTTTAGGAAGATGTGGTAGTGTCCAGGTGTGAAG
This sequence comes from Thuja plicata, assembly GCA_018584345.1. Lineage (NCBI taxonomy): Eukaryota > Viridiplantae > Streptophyta > Pinopsida > Cupressales > Cupressaceae > Thuja > Thuja plicata. The sequence goes on along the minus strand of MU224229.1, from coordinate 4,038,057 downwards.
CATCACATACCATTCCATGGTTTCATTTTCAGGATGACAGGGTCTGTTCCCTAGTTTCTAGGAGTATCCATATATTTTAGGGATGAGACTGCCAATTGGCCCATCTCATTTGGCATTAGTCACAGGCATGTGACAGAGTCAGACTCATGATTTTTTGGATGGTTTGGGCTATTAGAGGCAAAAAGGGAAATATTTTAATATATTTAAATATTTCCTAAGTCAATAATTAAATAAATTTTAAGGCTATTTTAATAGCCATTTTGGAGTAATAAGGGATTAATTGCTTCCTTTAGTAAGGGATGCCTTCGTGTGATAGTCCGTTTGAAAGGTATCAAAATAATATAAATTATTTTCATTATCTAGAGAATTTTTGGTGCCTGGAATTATAATATTTTAATAAAGTAATGATTTTCCTATAACATGGACACTTTAATTGGGAAAATATTATTATATTATAAAGTGCAAGTGTATTTCCCATTAGGGTTCGAATTGCCTTTAAAAGGAGATATAAGGAGATGGAAATTGAATGGATTGGCATATTTTTACATTTACAAGATGTGAAAATTTGAAATTGCTCTTTGGAGTGATTCAGAGGCTTGGGACAAAAACCCTAGGTCAGATTTGTTGGGACGCAAACCTCAACAAAGATTTGGTGTTTCAGTTTTCAGAGTGGAAGTATTATTTGTTGTGGCAAGGATTAGATTTCTACTTAGCATCATTTATCAGGAGAATATATTACATTCAGCTTGGCAGCTAGTCTATCCCAACTTGGGTGTTTTCTAAAGGCAGCTCAAGCTTGTATATTGGGCACCATTCATCTTCAGCAACCCATGTTTTGCATGGAAGCATCTATCAGAGTTTATGATAGAAAGACATTCATCTTTAGTAGTTGCAGAACATTCCTTAAGATGGAGTCAAGTATAGGAGGCAGCTACAAATCCATTGGATGCATTTACTCTATGAATGCAAACATCTGAATATTATGCGTGGTATGATTTGATTCATTTTCAGATTGTCAAGTAATTTCAATTCATGAATGCTGCTTATCATTTCTAGTTTGAAAGTTATTTTTTATTCATCATTTATTTGCATATGTATACAAAAACACCAAAAAAACTTGAAAACAAGAAAAAAAATAGAATTCAACAAAATCTATTTAGAGTTACAAATGTTGGTCAGAGTCCCAAATTATGCAAAAATAGTAATTTACAAGATCACCAGGATCGAGGATCTTTCAAAATATTCCTCTTTGACCACATTACTCAGTATAACATGAAACGAAGAGGCCAAAGAGGCAGAAATGGTTGTGACCACCGGGGTACCACTTCAGAAGAGGAGAAAGCATAAGGAAGAAAGGCCCCTAAGAAGTAAAGGCTCATGCCTTGAATCTACAGGTGCGCTCGAGGTCAAATTTCTCTCCTCCTCCTCCTTCAATAAAGGAAATCTTCTGGACGATCCCCCAAAGATCACACAAATTATTGTTGATGACTTCCTCCAGATCGGTGATCTGGGAGGATTACATGGAATGGTAGATAAGGTGGTGGAGGAGATAGTAGGACATGAAGATGATGTCCCTATGAAAGAAGAAACAAAATAGGCTGTAGGAGAGATGGCCCAAGGTGAAGAAGATGAATCCTAGCCAAATGAGGATGAAGAAGAAATGAAAATAGAAAAGGAGAAAGAAAGTGAAAGGGCTGAAGAGTAATTATTGGTAGAAGAGGAAAATCGACCCACATGAACAACTATACCCTCTTATGTAGTGCTCCAAAACTTGACCAACGACCAAGGCCAATCACCACCACATGACATTCTGGCTAACGAGTTCCTCAATGTGCTTCAACAAGTAGATTTGAGTGAGTTTCCTCTCCATCCACCACCATCTAGCCCATCGATGGAGAATATTCTAGGAGATGGTGTAGAAAGGAAAGGAGGGAATACAGGTGAAGATCCTGAAAACACATATGGAAACACATCAAAGGGAGAACCTAAACACAAACCCAAGGATACTTCAAGCTTAGGAATGGTAATGAGTGGGTCAGTGGGACCACTGTAGTGTCTAGTAGAATCCCAAAGAAGAAAATATTTGATTAAATTAGTGGCCCCACTATCACTAGCTAAGTTATTGGCTGAAGGCTAGGTAGTGAAGAAGCCCAAAAGGGCTCGTACCCTTCATAACACTAGAAGGGACCGTGATGGCAATGTGGTGGCAGTAATAGCATCCCTACTAGACAGAAAAGAAGAATAATAGGTTACTACAAAAGAATATTTAATCACAGAGGTGCCTCTAGGAAAAAGAAACCAAAGAGGAGAATTGGATCTCCTGAACGAGCCAAGCCAGGCCATCCACACCCGGTATGAGAAGCAGTCCCAAAATGTTAGGGAGCTCAAATCTACAAACATAAACCTTCTCAGGATCTAGACAGAATTAGTACACCCCCTTGACACTTAAACACCCAAATCTTTGACGTCTGGAATGCCACTTCCATAGGGTGATGTAGATGCGCTAAAGACAATGAAAAAGAAAGCGCTAGCCATTATTGAGTGGATGGCCCAACAGATTAGGGTGGTAAGAAGTTTTCTCTTTGAACCTCTCTCCAATTTCTTCCAGGTGCAAGACATAGTAAATAAATTAGAGGCTACCATTCCTCGGTGGCAGGGAGAAATTGAAAAATATGGAGAATGGAGAGATGGCCTAGGGGAGATTCTAAACCTCAGGGAAGATAATTTGGCAATTATAGGAATCCTAAGGAATGAGTCGTACGGGTTCCTCAAAACCCAATACTCCAGACTTGCATTCAAAATTAAAGTGGGCAAGCAGTTGGTAAGAGTTTTGGAGGAACAACTCTTGGCAATCTAGACCCTGCTAGAGCAATATGTTACATTTATCAAAGAACTCACTTCAGCTGATCCACTCAGCCCCAGGACTTATATTCCCATTGACACTATACGCATAAAATTTGATGAAGTGGCCAAAGCTTAATTCTGGCCCTCTAGAGATTTCAATGACACAGTGATGGTGCAACTCTCCTAGATGATGCTCAAGTCTAATGATGCTACCAAGGTGGCTATAGAATTGAAGGAGAAGACTAAGGATGTTGACGATCACCTTGAGAGTTTGGTCAACTGTAGGGATTGTTTGAAGGATGTGGAGGAGGAGGGAGTACTTTAGATTCTGGAAGCATATGAGAAATACAAGGGTTAATATAATTTCCCATACTTTGGGAATCCCTCCTCCTTTAGAAAGTTTACTCGACAATTATTTATTCTTTGAGTGCTAGCTGTCGAAACCTAGAATTTTGGGCCCCCATTTTTGTATTCTAGTGATAGGTATTGATAGTTCCTTCAGAGCCGACTGATCACTGTCCAAGATTTTTTGTCAGACATGGGGTAGTTCTTTATGGCCCGATGGGTCACTGTTGGATGGAAAGTTCACTGAAGATGTCTCCCAGCTTCTAAGGCATCGTTTCAACATTTAATATCTGGTGTATAGAATACCACTCGAGGACCAAGAACTAGAGATGCATTAATGAGGGTGTATGGCCCAAGTTATTTAGGATGCACCATCACGTCTACAAGTACAAAGGAACTCTTTATGATAGAGGCTTTCCCAGGACTTCCCTCTTTCTTTCGTCTCTTGTCTTCTCAAATGCTTATATATAGTAGATGATCATGATAGCATAGGTAGTACCAGCTATAAATATTGTAATTTAATGTAACTAGCTTGCATAGGTTAAGTCTCACATGTAGATAAAGTTTCTATGAATAATAAGTCTTATGCCATTTTAAGAGTCGGTGAATTGATGATTTTTCTGTCCACAAGCTATAATAAGTTTTCTAGTTGTTCTATTCAAAGTTCATAGTAGATTAATGCTCATAGAAGCCTCTAGTGTAATCACCAATAATTCTAGATTTATGAAGTTAATGAAGGAATGGGAGGCACTGCTTGGCACTATATTCTATGTTGTCTTTGGTTTAGGAGTTAACGAATTTTGTTCATGTTGTATATTTTCTTGCTTTCTCTTCTCTAGTTCTTTAATGATTTTATGGAATACTTTACCTTGCTAGTGACATATGTTTTATTGATGATCACTTATATGTTCGATATCTATTTTTATTTTTTCATCTAGAGCTTTGTTGATGTTTTTAGAAATATACATGTCATGACTATATATATAAATTTATGCTAAGCTTGTCTCATCTTTTGTACTTTTCTTTTATGTTGGAAGTAAATAATGCTTGAAATAAACCCAATATTCTCAAGTTCCTAGATAATTTTGAGTCAAAACCAGCTATCCCCTCAAACAAATAGTCATTTGTCCAACTAAGCTAATCTTGCACCATCGTGACCTGACTATCAGGTGCTTGGAGGCTAGGAGAGCCCACTCTCTGGTAAACCTCTTTAGGAAAATTTGGTCGGTACCCTGGTACATAGTGAAAACTCTCTCATTGTTGGCTAGGTTGTCACAAATTCTCATCAACATCAGTGTCTTAACAAATTCATCAATCTTAAAACAAACTTTTGTTTACTTGTTTAATGATAAATGAGAAAAAATTGAAATGAATAACAATATAACCAAGATAATCACATAAGAATTGACACTATGAAATGTCTTGAGTGGAAACCCTCTATGAAAATATTGTCTGACTGGCTTAATTGAAATATTGTTATTTACAATGACTCATTGAAAATTTCAAATGCCTCATTGGCTATTAGATGCTTCACTAAAAAAATTTGTGCCTCACTATCAACTTATGCCTCGCTAGCTTTTTACAACTTCTTACCAGACTTACAATGCCTCACTAGACTTACAATACCTTTCCAAGTTTTCATTTGAGTCATGTAGAGTACAACCTCAGTTTCATAACATACCATCTTCTAAACTCACATCACTTGATTTTCATAAGTAAAAGTTAATACAACCTGTATCTTATACTGATATTTACTATTTCATTGTGCATATATATATGATATACACAATGATATAATATAGTTATACAAAATAGTTCCTTAAAAATATTTTCACAATATACTATTTTAAAACCAATATGATTATGTAATAGAATCATTGTATATCATCTAGTCTTCAATAGAGTATAACAAAAATGTTTTCTTCTTACACAACAATACTCTCTCAATCTGCTCACATCTCAAGTTGCCTTTAATAATGTCTTACATCTTAGAACAAAAAGACAATGTCCTTTTGAAAACTTAAAGCCATCTGCAATTGGTTTGTAACAATGTCAATTGATTCAAATTGAAAAATGCCTTTTAACAAATGCTAACTATCTTTAAAAAAGTGGAAATGGTATAACAAATTGAAAAATCATCAACAATTAACAACCCAAGTAGCACAAGATTAACGTAACCAAACAAGGACCCACATTCAAACTCAAATTACAAGAGAATAAATCATAACTTCCAATAAGGAAGGGAAACTTACTAATGCATGTAGGACACAATGAAACAAATGTATGATAAAATTTCAAACTCTAATGACCAAAAACCAAATAGCAATAAAAAACATTGCAAAATAAATCCTATCAAGGGTTAAATATATTGGTTCAAAACCAAACTATTGACATAACTAAATAGAGGACATATAGCCTTAATAAAGATTGTTAGGAATAATAGTCCACAAGACAACTGAGAGGGGGTGATTTAGTTGTAATATAGATTATTAAAATTTAAACTTTATAAACCAAATCTGCAATGTAAATGATAACACAGTAAATGCCAACACCATAACACAATACTTGTTGTCAAGGAAAACCTGTTAAAGGTAAAACCCCGGTGGGAATTAGCACCCACAAATAATGTATTGAGAGTAGAGTATCCCTGTTAAAATATTTAGCCATGTTAGGAGCTTATTACAACTTTTCAGTACACAGTCCTTGTTAGGAGACAAACCCTGTTAGGAGTCAAGAAAAAGTAGTAGGTTCACTCCCCAGGCATACTGCCCAAAGAAGGTTAAAACCACCCTCAAGGATTCACAATCCGAGCAAGTGTATATAGAAAATATACAATCCAGTGAACTGTTTGATATCAACTGTCTTTGCTTGGTCAGTTCCAATGAAGTACTCTTCTCATAAAATTTTCTCTACATCCAGCAGTCAAACAAGCCTCACAACTTTCACTTATTTTCTTTTTCAATCTCTGTAACATATTTTCAAAATAAAAGATCACTCATATATACCATCTTACAATAATTCATTAGGTCAACCAATTAAGTTTTCCTAATATACAAATAATTAATCAGGTCGGCCAATTAAAGCTTCCCAATATATAAATAATTATATAACCCCTTGCTAAGATACACATAGCACCCATAACAAGTAAACATCAAATATAATCCATCACTTATACTTCCAGATCTACAATCCATGCTCACAATTCATTTTACATGCTACATGTCTGAAGTCAGCCACCAAATAGGTCTTCTCCAGAATACATGTCACATCTGGTGTCACCAGTCATCAAACAAAAATAAAACTAAACCCATTATTCCAACATATGTTGGCTATCCACTAGTAAGATTTCTTCATCTAAACTATCTTCACCAGAAAGATATACCCAAAACATAGAGACCTGCTCTATCTAGCATCACAGTACAGTCCAGAAACTAGTCTTCACCAAATCAACTATAACATCCATAATATGAAACATAAATCCAAGCAACCTTAGGAATAAGGTAAACACACATATTTCTACATATATCCAACTTCAATCATTCTGAATCATCCGTACAGTGTCTATACACTTCTTTCAGTTAAGTAACCAGTCAGTCCTCTCCACATAATATATGTTGACATCAGTGAAAAAACATGAATATCAACAATATGATTAGTACCAAAAAATGATATCATCCAACAATCTTCCCTTTGGAATTGATGGAAACATATGGTAAAATACATATGCATCAACCCAAAAGTACTCTCTCTTAATATAATCTTCTCAATATCCACAACACAAATCTCCCAAAACAGTAAGGATTTTCACATAGATTCCTTCCCCCTTTGGCAGCAATGAAAAAGGGTTCCATAACTCATTTGTATTCATCTGTAAGGTGTAGCTTTTCAAATCTTCATGTCCATCAACCAGGTGCAAGATCAACCAAATGCACTCCATAGTATTCTCCTGCGATCACTCCCCCTAAGGAGTAGATCCATACATCAAGTCCAGAGAATGATATAGCTCTAAGATCCATTGGAATAATGGATATCTGCATCAATTAATTACCACTGGGAGGGATAGTCACCCCAAGCATGCTTCTGAGATATTCAAAAGCATCTTTTGGAAAAGGTTTAGTAAATATATTTGGTATTTGTTCCTTTGTGCTAATGTATTCTAGTTTAATTTCTTTTTCTGATACTTTCTCCCTCAAGAAATGATACTTAATGGAACTGTGCTTTGTATTTGAATGGATTCTAGGATTCTTCAACATGTTTACTATGCTAGTTTTATCACAGTGGATAATAACTGGTTCTGCAAAAATTATTCCAATATCTTTCAGCATTTGTTTCATCCAAACAAATTGTGTGCAATTTATTGCAGCAACAACATATTCAGACTCAGTAGTAGATTAAGCAATACAGTTCTGCTTCTTTCTCAACCAAGAAACTAGCCTTTTCCCAAGGAAAAATGCATCACCACTTGTACTCTTTCTATCATCCACATTACCTGCCCAATCAACATCAGTATAAGCCTGCAGGGTAAAATCATCTGATTTTTCATACCACAATCCATATTCTATTGTCCCTTTCAAATATCTAAAAATTCTTTTTACAGTAGAAAAATGTGTCTCTTTAGGATCTGCCTGATATCTAGCCACAATTCCAACTGCATTGGTAATATTTGGTCTAGTGTGATTTATATATTGTAGACCTCTAATCATCGATCTTTACTTAGTCTGTACAACACTTTGAGTCTCATCACTATTAGTCAGTTTGTGTCCAGTCACCATAGGTGTCCCAACAAGTTTACAATCTTCCATTCCAAACTTTTTCAACATTTCCTTAAGATACTTGGTCTGAGATATAAAAATTGCATTCTTACTTTGATTAATTTGCAAACCAAGAAAAAATTTCATCTCACCAATCATTGACATCTCAAATTCATTTTCCATTTCTTTAGCAAACTTCTTACTCATCTTATCATTGCCTCGAAAAATGATATCATCAAGAAAAACTTCTATAATTAAGATTCCATCTTCATCATTTCTCAAATATAAATTACTGTCTGCATTACCATTTCTGAAACCAATACGAAGTAGATATTTGTCTAGTCTTGTATACCATTCTCTTAGTGCTTGTTTCAGTCCATACAGTGCCTCCTTTAGTCTGCAAACCATGTTTTCATCATCTGTCAAAGGAAAACCATCAGGTTGGTCAATGTAAACTTCTTCTTCTAGATCACCATTCAAGAATGTCGACTTCACATCCTTCTGATATACTTTAAAGTCTTTATGTGCAACATAAGCAAGAAATAATCTCACAACTTCCAATCTAGAAAAAGGAGAAAATGTTTGTTCATAGTCTATGCCTTCTTGTTGTGAATAGCCTTTACATACCAATCTAGTCTTGTTTCTTACCACTATTCCTTCCTCATCCATCTTATTTCTAAAAACCCATTTAGTTCCTATCACATTTTTATTATTAGGTCTTGGAACCAATTCCCAAGTATTGTTTTTACTTATCTATTCAAGTTCTTCTTCCATAGATTTATTCCAAGATTCATCTCTACATGCTTCATCAGTAGTATTTGGTTCAACTTGAGAAATCAAATAAATTTCATCTCTAGCTCTAGATCTAGTTATCATACCTTTACTTGCATAACCAATAATTTGATCTTTAGGATGGTTCTTCTTAACATATCTTGGTGTCTTCAGTGTCTCAGTAGCTTTAGTCTGTTCATCTTCAATCTCATTCTTGATCATCAAAGGTTCTTTAGGTTTAGAAGTGACCTCTTTTATTTCTGTTATCTGACCACAGTCATATATCCTTTCCTGAATCTGAAAATTTTCATCTATCCTCACATTGGCACCTTCAATCAACTTTCTCAATCTTAGATTAAAACATTTATATGCTTTACTCTTAGTGTAATAACCAAGAAAAATTCCTTCATCACTTCTAGCATCAAACTTTCCTATCTCATCATTATGTGTGTGATTTTTGTACCTATTAAGAGAGACACAACACTTCAATAGATCATTGCATTAGTGAAAACAAGGGGTTAGAAAACATAGCAATCACCAAAATTGATCTATTGCTTCCTATCTAGGATGAGTATGAAAAATGACATAATAGCCCTCAGATTATGCATATTCCAGTGACAAATACAACCTAAGAATGGAAGATTCAAATGAAAACTAATGTAAATGATTGAGAAACATACATATTAATTTTGGAAATGAAGAGTATAACAATATGACTAAGAAATAAGGTAGAAAGCACTATGAAATTCCCTAAAACAAAAGCAACATGAGATTGCTCCTTCAATTCTCTAAATGTGGGCAGCATAAGGATGCTTTCAACTCTTCAAAACTAAGAACTTCAACAATCAAAATCAAGAGTAAAATTAAGGGCTATTTGAGCTCAAAATCCATCCTATATATAGGAGAAATGGAGGAAGGGGAGAAGACTCTAGAAGGGCTGCCATTAATGAGGGTGTAAGACTCATTAATGAGGAGTGTGGAAGAGAATGTGTAAGAGCCATTAATGCTTCATTTATGAAAGCATTAATGAGGTATGGGTGAGGGTTTAAGAAGCATGGGTGAGGGTTTAAGGTCAAGCCTGACAACTTTGACTTTAGGGGGATGGTTGAATTCCTAATCACACCTTAATGGAATGTGACAAGCTTAAGGGTAGCTTAGGATTAGGTTTAAGGCTTAAGGGATGTGATTAAGGAGATAGAGATGGGAGGAGAGAGAATGAGTGGAGGGGGATTAGCTAATTAGGGTTAATTAGCTAATTAAGAAGAATTAGCATGTGAGAAGGGGTTGGGATGAGTTTGAACTCATGGTTGGGTAGTTGAGATTGGTTAGGTTAGAGGGAATATCAATGAAATGAATTTTTGTAATAACATATTCACTCAATAATAGGGATTTAATTAATCATTCAAGCTTTTGATTGCTTTGTAACAATTAATTAGGACTATATCCAAATTGAATCAATTAGGCTAGGGGATTGATTTTGCAAGTGATGAGGTATAAATAGGATTTCATTAATTCCATTTAAATTAATTACCTTAGCTAGGTTATTGATTTGAATTGATTGAATTTAATTGATTGGTTTGAATTGGCTAAAGTGACAAATGTAAATTAGTGATTAGATCACTTAGGAGATTAAATCTGATTTGAATGAATTATGCCAGCTGATTGAAGAGTTGTCTAGGCATAATTGGGGGTATGATCACACTTAGGGAAAATAGGGTCTATGGTCAGAGTAGACCGAATCCAGGTGGTTATATTTTCCCCTCTTTGAATTGATGTGTGAGCAACACATTGATTCAAAGAAAGTTTTTTGATTTTGACTTCAGAAAGATTGAGAATTTTGCTCATGATCTAATGAAATACCTGATGAGATCAGTCTCGTACTTGATCGAGCTAAACTGATAGAATTGAATTTGAACTTGGTTGTCATCCAAAGATCAATAAAAGATCTTAAAGATACCAATCTGAACTTGGTTGTCCTCCAAAGATTGATAATACTGATTCCGAACTTGGTTGTCGTCCAAAAGTCAGTATGAAGCTGTCAGGAGCTTAGTAAGAATCTTTTAAAATGAGGAAACACAAGATATCTAGCTTATGAGAACCAAAGATTTCTATCCAACAGTCGTGACTTAGTCAAGAAAACTGTCATGCCCCTAGTTGTTTGATAACGAAGTCATTTTAATGTTGTTTCAAGCAAAAATTTGATTGATAATAGTGTGATCATGCCCCCTTGATAACGAAATCGAAGGAAAGAATGAAATCCCTTTGTTGAAATGATGTATCACTTGCAGTGATCGGGTAGGGGAATGAAAGAATAGATTAGAAGAAGTGAAGAAATGAAGGTGTGTTTTGAGAAAAGACACAGGTACCAAGTTAATTACGTTTTAAAAAGGTGAGTTCGATTTTGTTCTTGATAGATCTGAGATTTCGAGAATTATGGATATGTAAATATGTTGGATTTCAGATGAATTAAAAATAGAAAGGAGTTTGAGCTTAAATCCTTATGTTGTTCTTTCAAAAATGCATCATGCAATCTCTAAATGCAGCTATATGCAGACTCTTAGGATGGTCACTGATTTGCAGATATTGGAATATTTTATCATCATTGGGTGCTTTGGGATGGATACGACCTGATAGTACAAAAATCACCAATACCCATTGATATTATGAAAGTATGAATACTATGTTTATTGGAATGTCAAAAATAGACTTAGGGATCAAGGCATAAAATCCAGGATAACAAAATAGTCACCTTCCTTTTATTATATCAGATTCTATGTAAGGTAAGATATTGGACCCGCAATGACCTTAAAAATTCATATCCTTGGGTACATTATGCTTCGTATACCTTAGTGAGAATCTGAGTTAGAAAATAGACAAGGAAATTGTTTCAACCTCACCGTAGTTTACACATAACAAAGATCGAGATATATGTGGCTATCCACTCATGGTGGCAGCGCTTACCATAAACATCCAAGTTAGGTGAAATTTATAAGATCATTTGGAACAATCACCATACGCAGAAAACCAATAAAAAATTATGCCCCCTGTCCTTGTGACTCTTTGTCTTTGCGCACACGTCATTGAGTAACTCGGAAGACATACCAACTATCAATTGTGAATCAATAAAATAAAATTCATAACTGCTTAGATTCCCCCAGTGAAAACATCAAGAGGACATAAAAGAACTATAATCAAACCAAGATCAAACTGTGTTTAGGTAGTATTGAGAAATACTATTGATTCATTTTTCAAGTGCAGTAGAGATTCAACAATCAAAAAGTTGGAATTCAAGCAATACATGCTCTATGTCTGTGTATAATGTTCTTCCTATTTGTAATTCAATGTAGGTTGTAGGAACATCATTAATGTTAATTTCATGTTTGTGCCATCCTTTTTTTATGAAAGTGAGAGTTTGGTGCAAGCATCGAGATATCCCTAGTGTAGAATGATCTATTCCCTAAGACAAAAATGTAGACAAATCCCAAGCGAGGATAAGATATTCGTAAGGAAACAAAGCCAACTCTTAGTATAGGTGTAATCATGAAGGCTTAGTATCAACAATGCATTGATAGATGGAGTGCAGAATACAAGTGATGCTTGATTGCCAGGTTTTCACCACTTGACAAGATATTTTCTTTCTTTTTTTGCTACCAAGATGCCCATTTTACTAGGTTCTCATCAAGGCACTTTTCTCTTTTTCAAATTTTTTGCTATTTTTGGTTTTTTTGAATTTTTTTGTAGTATCAAGGCACTTGTTTGCCAGGTTTTCACCAAGGATACCTTTCTTCAGGACTTTTCCATTATTTTTGGATTTCTTCAGGATCAATTTCTGAATGTTTTTGGTATTTTCTGAGGACTATTTCACTGTACAAGCTCTGCTAGCCAAAAATCAAGTGTAGAACCACTTCAAATGTAGAGTATTGATAGGATTTGGAAGGACATCTTCCTCAGGTGTAGCTAGTTGATAAGCTCCATTCCCAAAAGTAGCAGTGATAACATAAGGTCCCAACCAATTAGGTTCAAATTTTCCTTTCTGCTCTTTGTTAGGATGGTTTTTAGGATTCTCCTTTAGGATGAGATCCCCCACTTGAAATTGGCATGGTTTAACCTTTTTATTATACCCCTTGGACATGCATGCTTGGTACACCTTCAGATGATCAAATGCCTATTGTTTGTGCTCATCTAGTAGGTCTAAAGAATTCACCCGATCAATGTGGTATTGCTCATCAGTAACAAGACCTTGTAAAGATATCCGCAAAGATGGGATTTCAACCTCAATAGGTAGTACTAATTCAGTGCCATAGACTAATGCAAATGGAATGGCTCCCATTGGTGTTCTGATGCTTGTTCTGTAGGCCCATAGTGCCGAATTTAGTTGTAGATTCTAGTCTCTGCCAGACTTACTCAAAGTTCTGTGTAGGATCTTGAGAATATTCTTATTGGATGCCTCAGCTTGTCCATTACCTTGAGGGTAATAGATTGAGGAGCAATGTTGAGTGATGTGGAACTATTCACAAAGGTCATCAAAGTCTTGATTTTCAAATTGGCCCCCATTGTTTGTTACAATTGAAGAGGGTATCCCATACCTATAGATAATGTAGTTTAAAATGAACATAGCCACCTATTTTCCCATGGCTTTGATTAGCAGCACAACCTTGACCCACTTCATAAAATAATCAGTGGTCGTAATGATGAACTTGTGTCCATTTGAAGAATTGGGATATATTTGTCCAACCAAGTCAAATGCCCATTGCTGAAATGGCCAATGTGTAATGAAAGGTATAAGTTCTCTAGCAGGAGCATAGATGAGATTTCCATGTGTTTGGCATTTATGACATGTTTTTGAAAAGTGAATAGCATCTTTCTCCATTGTAGGCTAGTAATAGCCTACTATGAGCAGTTTCTTTGCTAATGAAAAGTTGTTTGAATGTGATCCACATACACCTTCATGGACTTCTTTTAACATGCGATCTGACTCTTCATGTTCTAAACATCTAAGAAGCATACCATCAAGACCTTGTTGATATAAGTTATTAGTTATGAGGACATAACATGATGCTGTCCTAATCAGGGCTCTTTTCTCATTTCTGGATAGATTGTTGGGAATAGTTTGGTCAGTGAGGTAAGAAATGATATTAGCACACCGAGATTGGTCTGGGGTGTTCAAAGCACAAATTACATGGTATTTAGGGGTATCAAAGGTAGGATAGGATAGTTCTTCCACAAAGAAGTCATAGCAGAATTGATGTTCCTCCAGTTGTAACATGGATGCCAATGTAGCTATAGCATCTGTAGCTTTGTTCTCCATTATGGGTATCTACTGGAATGCGATGAAGGAAAAGTACTTCTTTAAGTCATCAACTAGTTTTTTGTAGGGCATCAACTTCTCATCTTTCATTTGATAGTCTCCATTGACTTGATTGATAATGAGCTGGGAGTCACCATACACATGCAAATATATAATCTTCCATTCCATGGAAAGCTTAAGACCATTTACCAATGCTTCATATTCAGAAATTCTATTGGTACATGGAAACACCAATTTGTAAGACTTGGGTATCTTGTAGCCTTGAGGAGTTATGAATAGAACCCCTGCTCCAGAGCCTTTTTGCATGAAAGAACCATCAAAGTACATTTTCCTAGGATATGATTAGATGCATAATGGTCTCATTAGGGAATTCAATCCTTAAAGGATCATCATCTTGAAGTGGTGAATCAGCCAATTGATCTGCGAGGACTTGTCCTTTAATAGCCTGCCTGTCTACATATTCAATGTCAAATTTTCTCAGAATGAGGACCCATTTTGCAAGACAACCTGTTAATGTTGTTTTGCTTAAAAGGTACTTTAGAGGATCAATCTTAGCAATGAGCCTTACTGTATGTGAGAGCATGTAGTGTCTCAATTTTTGTGATGCGAAGACGAGTGCTAAGCATTGTTTCTCAATAATGTTGTAATTGAGCTCATAGGAGACTAGTGTTCTACTGATGTAGTAGGTAGCTCTTTCTTTCTTAGTTTCATCTTCTTGTGCTAGAAATACTCCTAGTGATGTAGCTATAGTTGAAATATATAGGAGTAATGGTTTTCCATGAATAGGTGCCATAAGAATAGTAGGAGTAGCCAGGTACCCTTTTAATTCCCTGAAGTTGGCTTCATAATGTTCATCCCATTTGAAGGTGACCCCTTTATGTACCAATTTGGTAAAGGGTTGTGCTTTGTCAACAAGTTGTGACATAAACCTCCTAATTGACTGAAGTCTCCCTTGTAATGTCCTCATTTGATTGATGTTGCAGGGAGGAGTCATCTCTAGTATAGCCTTGAATTTTGCAGGATCTACTTCAATTCCTTTTGTTGAAACAATAAACCCTAGGAGCTTTCTTGATTGGACCCCAAAGGCACATTTCTTTGGATTGATCCTAAGTTGGAATTGCTCCATTTGATCCAATATCTTTCTCAAGTCAAAAATGTGAGTGTTTCTTTCCTTTGATTTGGCTAAGGTGTCATCCACATAATCCTCCATATTTTTATGCATCATATCATGGAATATAGTAGTCATTTCTCTTTGATATGTAGCACTGACATTCTTTAACCCAAATGGCATGACATTTCAGCAAAAAGTGACCCATGCACATGTAAATGTAGTTTTCTCTTGATCCTTAGGGGTAATTTTTATTTGATTATAGCCCGAGAAACCATCCATTAGTGAATACATTTGGTAGCCTACTGTGAGGTCGATGATCATGTAAATATTAGGTAGTGGGAAGTCATCCTTTGGAAATGCCTTGTTTAAGTCTCTGAAGTCCATAGATATCCTGAAAGATTTATCAAATTTAGACACAGGGACCACATTGGAGATCTATCCTGCGTAAGCAATGACTCTGATGAATCTAGCCTTCAACAACTTCTCTAGTTTTTTCTTTTACTTGCAATGCAACATGAGGATGCATCTTTCTAAGTTTTTGTTTTACAAACTTGATCTCGGGAGCTATAGATAAGTGGTGCATGATTAGATTAGGATCTAGTCCAAGCATATCCATATAAAACCATGCAAAGTTGATCTCCTTTTCCTTTAGGAACTCTGTGAACTGTGTCTTCTCCTCTTTTGACAAAGATTGTGATAGGTGTACTATTTGAGGCTCTTCAATTGTGCCTAAATTAATTGGTTGTGTTGGTTCTATCAGAACTGAAGACCTTTCCTGAAAATGTTCAGGGAGGATATCAAGAATCTCATCCTTTGGCACCTCTGGGAGGTTTTCACCATTGGATATGTCTTTTGTCTTTATTGTTTTAGGATCTGACACTACCACAACGTGGTTTTCACCATCAGTTCCCTTTTTCTTTTTATTTTTCAATTCTTGATTGAGAAACCTGATATCCTCCTGTGACATGTTCTCTCTCCTTGCATTGGTGGAAGAAGGGTAAGGTTCACAAGCATTGAGATAGTAGGCCAAGGTATAGTTATTGGGGAAGTCAAGGATAGGAGTAGGATCTGTACTATTCCAATCAATTAGGTTTGGGTTTATCAAAGATAAAGGAATCAGACTCTAGGAAGGACAACATCACATTAGCATCATGACTATTAACTAACATGACATGTCTTGTTAAGTTAGTTTCTTTAATATTTAGATCACTAAGAGTTAGATCATCATAAAAAGGGTCATTTGTTAGTCATATGCCGACCAAACTCTAGCGACTTGTCAGTAGAACTCTCATCATCATCTCTCCATAAAAGGAGGCTTCTTTCTTGTTTCCTCTAAACTTCTTCTAGACTTAGGAAAGCACGAGTCTCTCCATCCATGATGGGGAGAAGGAACTCTTCCTCTCCTTCAGGATTATCAGTGTCATTGGGAGTAGTGTTAGAATGTTCACGAGGTGTTGAGGGAGCCACAAACATGTGAATTATATCTATTTCAATGTCTTCTATGGTGAAAAATAGCTCATCCCATTCATAATCATGAGAGTTAGTGATTTTGTCATCAGATCTGTTTAAGTATTCCACAATAGTTATCTGATGTACTCAGTTAGCTATCTGTGGATCAAAGTGTGGTAGATCAAGGACATGTGTGATCATGACTAACTACCCCCAATTAGGATGTGGCTCTGACCATCGGGGTGTGCTCTCTATAGCTATTGCTATCAATGGTACCTCTAGATTAGCTGCTATTATGTCTCCTACCTCTTGAATAGGAGGTTGTGCTAATAAAGGGGTGCAAAGATCTTGTGGTACCTCAAAGATTGGTACATAATGCTCTCCTTGATAGTCAGGATTCTCTATTCCAACATGTAAAAATCTTTCATAGGACCATTTTTCTAGTTCTATCTCTTTCGTTTGATCACTCCCCTTATCAGAGATCAGACTATCTTTTGAAGTAGGTTTGTCAGATTCATTATTAAAACCTAGTCTTGTTTTGTCTCTGGTATTCCTGAACTCCATGTGTACAGGTTCATTAATTCCTCTTCCCATTTCTCTTAGAGGTCCTTTTCCTCTGTGTCCCATTTTCTTAAGGAGGTCATATCCTTTACCATACTATTTTGGGGATATTTCTACATGTTTGACCTCATCTTCCTTTGGTTCTCCTTTGTAAAGCCAGTCCAATACTATATGTTCTTCTGTGTTATCTAAAGAAGATGTGGATGCCTTTACCATGCCAGTTGATTTATGGATTTTTGGCTCCTTGAATTCAGTAGGTGTGAATGTCGAGGAAGGTTTTCCATAGGATCTTGGTGACACCAGAAGTTTTTCCAGTGATGGAGTCATGTCCCTCTTGTATTCTCCCATACATGTTTCTTCAAGTTTTAAGGTTTTCCCAAAGCTCTTCATAACCATGTCCTTGGTAGTCTCAGAAGAAATCTCATCTATAGCCTCCTTGCTATGTGGAATCATACTACTTGCTTTGATATTGTTGCAAGTATAATTAGCATCTACAGGAATTGTCACTTCCACCCTATTATGTGGGAACTTGATACACTAGTGGTAAGTAGATGACACAACTTGCATTTTGTGACTCCATGGTTTCTCCAACAGGATGTTTTAGGCTAGGGGAAGATCTAGAACTTGACAGGTGATATTTATTTCAATCGGCCTAACTCTGATAGGTAGAGAAATAAGACCTTTAGAGGATCTTTCTTCCTCACCATAATCTTTGATAGTAATTTTTCTTCTAGAGTCAATGTTCTATTTTGAAAGACCCAGTTTCTTGATCATATTAAGGGTACAAATATTCAATCCTGCGCCTCCATCTATTAATACGTGTCTAACAAAAGATTTATGAATGATTACTTCAATATGGAGGGGTTGATTATGTGTATGTGTCAATGATTTATCATCCTCTTTAGAAAAGGAGAGATAATGTGGCACTGAGATGTGATTGACCATCGCTTGGAATTTGTCAATATCAAGGTCCTTTGGTACATTTGCAGCATGTAAGGCTTGTTCTAGGATTTCTCTACGCACTGTGGATATTTTAAGCAACTCAAAAATGGAAATTGTGACAGAGGTTCATTGCAATTGGTCTACCAAACCATACTTTGTTGCAGAAATAGTAACCACATGTTTTTCTACTGGTTTAGGAATAGTAACGATAGGAACCTTGGATGTTGATGCTAGTTTTGGGGAAGAATTGGGTCCTTTGAGCATGACCTGTGCTTGGCTTCGAGTTACCGCATTCGATTGGGAAGAAACACCTTTGATTGTGATCACATTAATTGATTCAGTTTTAATGTCTAGCATATTGATCACATTATCATTATTGGAGTAGGTGTAGTTTACTTTATTACCTTTTCCTTTAGATGTTTCCCCTTTGTCGTAATTAGGTAACAAGTTTTTAAATGTTGTATGATCTTCAATGGTAGTGTGTCCATCCACTTTGTGTTAGTAATAGCTGAGAGGCGGGGGGGTGAATCAGTGGCCTCAAAAATTTTATCCTTTCAAACTTATCCACCAACCAATAAACCTGAGATTATTATGTCCCTACAAGATGTATGCCATGAAATACTAATAATGATTTAGCTATCTCTTGGTTTTCCTTGTCTATCCTTATTCTCCTTGATTACTGATAAGCAGTATAACTATTTACCAAAACCCAGTAAATAAGTAGAGTATACCGATCAATCCAGTGTTAACTATGTCAGGTAAAAAATAATAAAGAAATGAATCATACACACATAACACATGAATTTTTAACATGGAAACCATGTTAAGGGAAAAACCACTAGGACCAGTACCCCAGATTTTCACTCTTCTGAAGTGAGCCCTGTTAGGAGCCAACCCTGTTAAAGGTTACAAACACACTATTAAGTGCGACCTTGTTAGAGGATTTTATACATAGAGGTTGTCACTTTGTATTGGGCATCTATTTCTACCATCCTTGAATTAGCCTCCTTCTTAGAATGTTAATTGGTATCAGGAAATTCCAATGCTCCTTTCATGAATAAACCTTTTTGGTACTCCTTGGGATGTACCTCAATATATAGAAGACTATTAAGTCCTACTCTATTAAGAGACTTGATGCTTCAATGGTTAAAATGGAACACTATGACTTGTTCATGATGCAACTTTGAATTTAATATTTTTAGATCTATTTAAGTACATTACCTCTCTGATCAATGTATCAATTAAATTCTTTATGCTCCATAGTTTCTGCTTTGTGATGTCACGCTTCACTATTCGTCGGTGTCTATAGAATTCTTTATCTCTCCTTTAGCTTGATTGATCAGGACTGTATGAAGATATTCTTCATTAGTTTCTCTTCAGCATCCTCTTTCTATTCATTCCCCTTAATCCCTTTTTTAAATGAATTAAGCTTGTCTCTTATATAGACATGATATTCATTGTTTCTTGATTCTTGATTCTTGATTCTTGATTCTTGATTCTTGGCGTGAAAAACAATCCAGCCAATTTGATTTAAAGCATAACTCCTGATTTATCTCGTAGTTATATTCTTTTCAACTGTACAAATATTCTTTAAATCAATCACTTAACTCTGGTCGAATAAAACAAAGAAAACAACCAGTTAAGTCTATCTTTAGCTCTTGCCAGCTAGATATTTTTTCATTTTCTAAACTCTCTGTTCTGTCGGTCAACTCTGTAGTTAGTCATCGGTGACAACTGACAGTTCCATCAATGTGACTCTAGTTAGCTTCAGGATCTCCATCTTTCATGCATCATTGGATTTTTACTCATCGGGCAACTCTATTTTCAGCTCATCTTGCATCATGTAGTTTTGCTTCATCGAGAAACACTGCCTTCTACTCGTCAGGTATCACTATGAATTTTCTTATTTTCCTTTATCGATGGTGTGCACTCTATCGGTGTTGTCTATTACTTAGTGAATAATTGACTTTTATGCATTGCTGAAAGAATAACCTTTGTTCCATTGATTCTTTGAAGTCTTTGGCATTATGTACATGTTCCATTGATTCTTTGAAGTCTTTGGCATTATGTACATGACCGTACAAATGATATCAAGTTGACATCAATGAGAATACAAATCATTAGCTAATTTAATGCCTTACATTATCTTCAACTTAACATTATCAAACATTCAATCAGTTACATGTCATCAATCTCTCCCTTTGGCATTGATGGCAACATACTATATTATCACACTATGCTTTTTCTAATACAATATGAAATACAACAGTTGAGATTCATCAAACTACCAATCTTTTTATTTGATAATTGATAAATGTCTGATCTTCGACAAATTCTGTTTTAGCTTAGATTTGATTCTTATAGCTCTTTTTATTTTGATGTGTTGAGTCCTCTTCTTGTGTCAATTTCTCTCCTTTGACTGTTCTCTCTTTTGCGATGCCTTTTTCTCTTGTCCGAAACTCTCCCTTTGTATAAACTTTCCATACAATTTTCTCTCCCTTAGGGTATAATCTCTCCCTGTTGGAATAATCTGATAATGGATAACCTTTCTCTCTTTCCTAAAAGATGTGATAATATGGATAATCTCTCTCCATTTGACAACAATTCCAAACAAATATTTTACAAATATCTGACATTTATGTCAAAAAATCATTTTCTTTCCATCCATAATATATTTCTTTAATTTCCCTTATCCATCAGCAATACAACAATATTCTCTAGTGCTCGATTCTGATATATACCTATCTGTATATAGATGTATCTTTGAAGTTCATCTCTTTGCTTGCATCAACATGAATGATATTCTAATAATATGAAGGCTGATGCAGCCTTCAGTCATTTTACTGACTGGTAGACAAGGGTTTGACCCCTAGTCTCTTTCTCAAGTACTCAAATGTATCCTTGGGCAGTGGCTTGGTGAAGATATTAGCTAATTGTTCTTTTGATTGCACATACTCAAGTATCACCTCTTTTTCTTGAACTTGTTCTCTCAAATAATGATACTTGATGGCAATATGTTTAGTCTTTGCATGCATCACTGGATTTTTGGAAATGTTTATTGCACTGGTGTTATCACAATAGATAATTACTGGTTCTAAGATCTTCATATGCATACCTTCCAGCAACAGCTTGATCCATGCAATATTTGAGCAATTTGCAGCAGCAACAACGTACTCTACTTCTACAGTAGACTGAGAGATGCATCCTTTCTTCTTGCTAATCCATGTGACAAGTCTGTCACCCATAAATAATGCTCCTCTATTTGTGCTCTTCTGGTCATCAAGATTTCCAGCCTAATCAGCCTCGATAAACACCTTAAGTTAAAATTTTCCTTTTCTTCTATACCATAAGCAAAATTCCTTAGTATTCTTCAAATATCTTAGAATTATTTTCATAGCAGTCATATGTGATCCTTGGGGTTTGCAAAAAATATAGCAACAATTCCTACTGCATGTGCAATATCTGGTCTAGTGTGTACAATATACATGCATCTTCCAATAATTGATCTATACAAAGTCTAATTTACCTCTGTTGTCTTTTCCTCCTTTGTTAACTTACATTTAGTAGCCATTGGTGTTCCAACTGGTTTGGAATCTTCCATCTTGAATATTTTCAGGACCTCTTTGATGTATTTTGACTGTGTAATAAAAATACCTTCACTTTGTTGAATGATTTGTAGACCAAGAAAGAACTTGATCTCTCCAAACATAGACATCTCAAACTCTTTTCTCATCTCATTAGCAAATGATTTGCATCGCATATCATTGCCTCCAAATATGATGTCATCAACAAATATTTAAGCAATCAAAGTGTTAGCATTATTATCTTCCTTCAAATAAAGATTATTGCTTTCACTAGTCCTTACAAATCCAATACTTATTAGATATGAATGAAGTCATTCATACCAGGCTCTAGGATCTTGTTTCAATCCATACAAGGCTTTGTGAATTCTACATACCATGTTTCTCTTGTGTGGATCGACAAAACCTTCTAGTTGCTCAATGTATACCTCTTCTTCAAGTATTCCATTTAGGAATGCTGACTTGACATCCATTTGATATACTTTGAATCCTTTGAATGCAACATAAGCAAGTAATATTATCACTCCTTCTAGCCTAGAAATGGGTGCAAAGGTCTCTCCATTGTCTATACCTTCCTCCTGTGCATACCCCTTGCATACTAGTCTTTCTTTGTTCCTTATGACTTCTCCATTCTCATTTAGCTTATTCCTGAATATCCATTTTGTACCAATGGCATTCTTGTCATCTGGTCTTGGCACAAGTGACCATGTCTTATTCTTCTCAATCTGCTTAATCTCATCATTCATAGCACTTATCCATTCCTCATTATCTAGTGCAACATTGATAGATTTCTATTCAAACTCACAAATTAAACAATTTGATTTTAAAGACTTACTTCTTGTTCTTGTACCAGCTTTCTTATCTCCTATGATCTAGATCTCTACATGGTTCCTTCTTACATATCTTGCAAGTACATGTATAGATCTTTGTGTATCAACTTGATCATCATTTTTATCTTCATTCTGTTCTTCATCACCTTGCACATTATTTTGATTATTATCCTGACCGTTGGTAACAGTATTTTGACTGTCGGTAACACTAGTTTGACCATTAGTTGTAACATTCTGTTGTTCTAAAATTAAGAACTATTTCTTGGGTAGAGTGTTGGGTTATTCATAGTATACAAACTTGTTGTAGTCCTTTGGTTCTTTTATGCTTTCTAGATCATTCTTTTCTACAAATTCATCTATCTTTACAATTGCACTTTCAACAATTTTGTTAGAAGCCTTGATAAAACATTTATAAGCTTTACTCTTTGTGGAATATCCTAGAAAGATACCTTCATCACTCTTGGCATCAAGCTTTCCATTTGTATAATCCTTTAAGACATAACATTGACTACCAAAGATCTTGAAGTAACTTACATTGGGTGTTTTACCATACCATAGCTCATAAGGTGTCTTCTTTGTGTCCTTCAATTGTACTTGTTAAGTGTGTAGACAGCAGTACTGACCACTTCCCTCCAGAAGATTTGGGTGATGCATTTCTGTATCATCAGTTTTCTAACACAATCAACTAGTGATCTGTTCCTTCTCTTAGCAATCCCATTTTGCTGTGGTGTTCTTGGTGCAGAAGCCTATCTTTTTATACCATGCTCATTACAAAAATTAGTGAATTCATCTGATATAAATTCTCCTCCTCTATTTGACCTCAAGCATTTTAAATCCTTACCACTTTGTTTCTCTACCATAGCTTTATACCATTTAAACATCTTGAATGCTTCAGATTTATCTTTTAGAAACATGACTGTCATCATTCTAGAGTAATCATCAACAAAGAGAATAAAATATCTATCTCCATAATAAATCTTTTTCCTCATTGGTCCACATAAATCAGTATGGACTAATTCTAGAATGTCATCAGATTTATGGGTTTTACTTTTGAAACTAGACTTAGTCATTTTACCTTTTTGACAATTCTTGCACATGATGTTGTTTGGCTTTGTCATCATCGGTAAGCCTCTTACATTTCTCCTTCTGCTTATTTTCATCATGTTGTCAAAATTTACATGACACAATCTTTTGAGCCACAACCATATGTCTTTGTTTCTAGTCATTAAGCAAGTGGTGTTAGTATCATTCAGATAGAATAAGTTACCTTTAGTCTGTTCACTGGTACCAATTAGTTTTCCTGATTCATTGAAGATCTTTGCCTTCTTATTCTCAAATGCTACTCTGTGACCTGAATTATTCAGCTGAGAAATACTCAACAAATTATAATTTAATCCTTTTACCCAATAAACATTTTCACATTTAATCAGGTTATTCAACATTATAGTTCCTTTACCTTCAACTAGACAAGGTGTGTCATTACCCATTCTTACTGTACCACCATTATAATACTCAAAAGTGTTAAAATTTTCTTTATCATCGGTTATGTGGTGAGTGTAGCCACTATCTATAATCCAGATGTCATTTTTTCTAACCTTAGATATCAGTGTAGTTTCTACATACCTTTCATCTTCATTTGAATCATCCTTCACAGTTACAAATACCATCTCGATGTCTTCATCAGGTTCGGTGTCAGTATCTTCATCTTTGCGAGTAGCTAGGTAGCTAGCCTTCTTTCCTTTGTCCTTGTAGTCTTGGGTATCTCTTCTTTCTGATTGTCAGTAACCTCTATAATCTTTGTTATCACCTCTATCAAATTTCTTCTCAAAAGATCTGTCATTACTTCTGTCATCTTTTCTTCTATTAGGACATCTTGTAGAAAAGTGTCTAATCTCTTTACAATTAGAGCATACAAGTGGTAACTTGCCTTTGTATTTACCTTTGCCTCTCTGCATTCTTCTATCCATAAGTGCTTCTATTTCATCTAGATCTTCTTCTTCACTTTCACTTGCACTATCTCTTCTAGATGTTTGTTTATGACTTGATTTTCTTTTTATCTTACAAGACTTAAATGCAGACTCTAAGTTTGGTAAGACACTATTATCAAAGTTATTCATCTCAAATGAAATCAGTCTACCAATTAAACTATCAAGAGTAATTGTATTGTTTTCTACTGCTCTCATTTCTTGAATTGTAGAAACTCTAATAACATATACAGGCAGTAAGGTTCTTAAGATTTTACTTACCACTGTCTCCTCTTCAAGTGTACCTCCAACTCCTCGTATAGCATTGACTACTTCTTTTATTCTTGTGCTATACTATGTGATGTTTTCTCCTTCTTTCATTCTTAGATCATAAAATTTTCCTCTAAGGCTTTCTTCCTTGGTTCTCAGAACATTTGTATCACCTCCATGTACAAGCTTCAGTTTGTCCCACATCTTCTTTGTAGTTTTGTAATCCTTGACATCTTCAAATTCAGAATCAAAGAGTGAGGAAGAAACCTCTATGACCATGTAGTTGTGTTCATGCTTCTCTCTCAATTGATCTATTGTTAATGATCCTATGGGAAACACATATCCAGTATCTAGGAATTGAGTAACATCATTACCAATACCTAATAAGTGGAGTCTTATCCTACTCTGCCATGAAGCAAAGTTGTCTTTGTTCAACTTGGGCACATCTCATCTGTTCATCTTGTGATCTTGACTTAGGTCTTGAAACCTTCCTTTCTAAGCACACAAGCTTTGATACCAATCGTTAGTAATAACTGAGAGGGGGGGTGGTGAATCAGTGGCCTCACAAATTTTATCCTTTCAAACTTAACCACTAATCAATAAACCTCATATTATTATGTCCTTACAAGATGCATGCCATGAAAGAATAATAATGATTTAGCTATCTATCAGTTTTCCTTGTCTATCCTTATTCTCTTTGATTATTGATAAGCAGTATAACTATTTACCAAAACTTAGTAAATAAGTAGAGTATATCGATCAATCGAGTGTTAACTATGTCAGATACAAAACAAAAAAGAAATGAATCATACACACATAACACATGAATTTTTAACGTGGAAACCCTATTAAGGGAAAAACCACTGGGACTGGTACCCCAAATTTTCACTCTTCTAAAGTGAGCCCTGTTCAGAGCCAACCCTATTAAAGGTTACAAACACACTGTTAAGTGTGACCTTGTTAGAGGATTTTATACATAGAGTTTGTCACTTAGTATCAGGCATCTATTGCTACCATCCTTGAATCAGCCTCCTTCTTAGACTGTCAATAGGTATCGGGCAAGTCCAATGCTACTTTCATGAATCAACCTTTTTGGCACTCCTTTGGATGTAACTCAATATATAGAAGATTGTTAAGTTCTTCTCTATTAAGAGACTTGATGTTTCAATGGTTAAACTGAAACACTATGACCTATTCATGATGCAACTTTGAATTACATATTTTTAGATCTATTTAAGTACATTACCTCTCTGATCAATGTATCAATTCAATTCTTTGTGCTTCACACTTTCTGCTTTGTGATGTTGTACTTCACTATTTGTTGGTGTCTACAAAATTCTTTAGCTCTCCTTCAGCTTGATTGGTCAGGACTGTATGAAGATATTCTTCATCTATTTCTCTTTAGTATCCTCTTTCTATTCACTCCCCTTAATCCCTTTTTAAAATGAATTAAATTTGTCTCTTATATAGACATGACATTCACTATTTCTTGATTCTTGATTCTTGATTCTTGATTCTTGGCGTGAAAAACAATCCAGCCAATTTGATTTAAAGCATAACTCCTGATTTATCTCATAGTTATCTTCTTTTCAACTATACAAATCTTCTTTAAATCAATCACTTAACTCTGGTTGAATAAAACAAAGAAAACAACCAATTAAGTCTATCTTTAGCTCTTGCCAGCTAGATATTTTTTCATTTTTTGAACTCTCTGTTTCGTCGGTCAACTCTGTAGCTAGTTGTTGGTGACAACTGATAGTTCCGTCAGTGTGACTCCAGTTAGCTTTGGGATCTCCATCCGTCGAGCATCATTGGATTTTAACTCATCAGGCAACTCTGTTTTCAGCTCGTCAGGGATTATGTGGTTTTTCTTCATTGGGAAACATTGTCTTCTACTCATCGGGTATCACTGTGACTTTTCTTCTTTGCCTTTACCGATGGTGTGCACTCCATCAGTGTTGTCTATTACTTAGTGAATACTTGAATTTTATCCAGTGTTGAAAGCATAACCTTTGTTCCATTGATTCTCTAAATTCTTTGGCATTATGTACATGACTGTATAGATGATATTAAGTTGACATCAATGATAATACAAACCATTAACTAATTTAATGCCTTGCATTATCTTCAACTTAACATTATCATAAATTCAATCAGTTACATGTCATCACTTTGAACTTTCCTCCTTTAATGAGGTCTTGAATAACATGTTTAAGATTAAGGCAATTGTTAGTTTTGTGTCCTTCGTTCTTGTGAAAGACATAGCAGGAATTACATCCCACCACCTGGGTTTGACCGCTGATTCCCACAGTTTGGAATCTAGGATTATGAGAACTTTTTTGTCTAGAAGTGTCTTAAAAAAAGTCTCGAGAGGCTCTCCCAAAGGAGTGAATGTTCTTTGAGGTTTTGAATTCCATGTCTGACCCTTTCTATTATCATTATTTTCTTTGGGTATCGGGGTTGTTACCTTGGCATCCTTTCTTGCTTGCATACTGTTGGTTAGATTGAATACCTCAGGTTTAGGACCAACATTGGATGTGTCTACTACGCTTTTGTCAAAAACATTTTTGTTCTATTTCCACCATTTAGGTTTGGAGTTGGAGTTATTAGGTTTGTTTTCACTTTGTAGAGTGATTTCCCCCTTTTTGACCATAACTTCTTCAATACAGATAGCATTTTTGATCATCATGTCAAAGCTAGGAGAGTCTTTCATTTGTAATGCGTAGTTTAACTTAGGTACCAAATTATTGACAAAGATTTCCATTTTCTCAAATTCAAGAATAGCTCTTGAATACAGTGCAAAGATCTTCCTCTACCTTTGTATAAAATGGATAAAGGGTTCACCAGTCTTTTGTTTAGTGTTGCATAGGTCCATCATAGTCATGTCATGTTGGATGTTGTAGGAGTAATGTTGAATAAATTGTTGAATCAACTCCTCAAAAGTTTTGTCCTTGGGTGTAAGTTTCGAGAACCACTCCATGGTGTTTCCTCCTAGACTTCTAGGAAAAAGCCACATGAGGTAAGTAGGTTCATGCATGTACTCTATGCTAAGAGCACAAAATTCCTGAATATGATCATGTGGATCGGTCTCTCCCATATACTTTTCATATTTTGGTGGTGCCATGTTGGGAGGGAATGGAACCATAATGATACTCTCGTCGAAAGGAAATGGAAAAATGGAGTCCATTGACTATTTCATTTTGGGTTTAGCCTTCTCTTGCTTGAGAGTTGCAAGTTCTATTTGCATTAAGGTAAGTTGTTTGGTAAGAATAGAAATAGGAGTCAGTATCTCCTTTTCTTTTAGTTGCTCTACATCATAATCTGGGGGTAATTTTAAGCCAGTGTATGCTAAGTGGAGAAAGTATTTCTCTTTATCCTTGTCAATTATCTTTTCTAGTATCTTGTGGAACCTCCTTCTTTGTTTGGGTTTATTGTACTCTTCTTCAGTGATGTCCTCCTCACTTCCTGATTCAAATAGAGGACGTTCAGATGTGGGTTCTTATTTTTATCGATATCTTCATGTTTTTGGATTTTTCTATTGTCATATTCATCAAAAGCCTCACTCCATCCGTGAGTGGATCTATCCATTTGTGGAGAGTCTAGATTGAGTAGGTAACTATGAGATGTTTCTCTTTGAAAGTGCAATCATTTAGGAGGTGCTTTTGATCCTTTAGACGTGTACTTGTTGCGTCTTGTGTTAACTATTACCCAAATTTTCCCATTATGAATATTTTGGCTATAGGTGGAGTAAAATGAGGCTCCCACGAGGGTTGAGCCCAACCTATGAGGTTGACCTTAGTTTCTGATCTTGGTTGTGTTTTACAGTCTTTTCAGTTCCTGCTTTGCCCCTGCCCATGCAAATAATCTAAATGTTGGAAAAACCTATGTATTTGATAAACCCTAGTTACCCAAGATTTTTTCTAAATCCTTATTACCTTTTGGGTGACTTAAGTTCTTCGAATTCTCATGTGTGCATTTATACCTTGCATAAGTCTCTAAGTCACGCAATAAAAATAGAATATTCCAAATCTTATGGCGACCCCAACTATCGCTAGTCTCATGATCTCATGAAAGAAAAGCATATTCCATTTTGATCAGGAGACTCAGCAATGATCGAAGTGATGATATGTAACTAATTGAATGTTTGATAATGTTAAGTTGAAGATGATACACGACATTAAATCAGTTAATGGTTTGTATTGTCATTGATGTCAACTTGATATCATCTGTACGGTCATATACATAATGCCAAAGACTTTAGAGAATCAATGGAATAGAGTTTATGCTTTCAATAATGCATAAAAGTCAAGTATTCACTAAGTGACAGACTACACTGATAGAGTGCACACCATCGGTAAAGACAAAGAAAAAGTCACAGTGATGCCCGATGAGCAGAAGATAGTGTTTCCTGATGAAGTAGAATCATAGGATGCCCAATGAGCTAAAAATAGTGTTACCTAATGAGCAAGATCCAATGATGCCTGAAAGAAAGAGATTTTGAAGCTAACTGAAGTTGCACCGATGAAACTGGTAGTTGTCACCAGCGACACACTACAGAATTGACTAACATAATAGAGAGATCAAAAAATGAAAAAATATCTAGCTGGTAGAGCTTAAGGATATACTTAATTATTTGTTTTATTTGTTTTATTCAACCACATTTAAGCAATTTATTTATACAGCTGGCAAGAAGATAACTATGAGATAAATTAGGAGTTAAAGTCGTAAATCAAATTGGCTGGATTGTTTTTCACGCCAAGAATCAAGAATCAAGAATCAGAAATAAAGGAATATCATGTCTATATAAGAGACAAGCATAATTTATTTTTGCAAGAAATCATATACATGGGGGAGTGAATTGAAAGAAGATGCTAAAGAGAAACTGATGAAGAATAAACTTCATACAGTCCTGATCAATCAAGCTAAGGGAGAGCTAAAGAATTTTGCAGACACCGACGAATAGTGAAGCACAACATCACAGAGTAGAAAGTGTGAAGTACAAAGGAATTGAATTGATACATTGATTAGAGAGGTAATATACATAAATAGATCTAAATATTTTTAATTTAAAGTTGCTTTAGAAATAGGTCATTGTGTTTCAGTTTAACCATTGAAGCATTATGTCTCTTAACAGAGAAGGACTTAATCATCTTCTACAATTGAGGTATATCCTAACAGATTACCAAAAAGGTTGATTCATGATAGTAGCATCAGTCTTACCTAAAGCCTATTGATAGTCTAAGAAGGAGGCTGATTCAAGGATGGTATTAAGATTAGCATAAATCCTATCGGCAGTCTAAAGGCTGATTCAAGGATGGTAGTGTAGATGCCAGATACTAAGTGACAACCTATGTATAAAAATCCTCTAACAAGGTCACACTTAACCATGTGTTTGTAACCTTTAATAGGGTTAGCTCCTAACAGGGCTCACTTTAGAAGAGTGAAAATTTGGGGTACCGGTCCCAGTGGTTTTTCCCTTAATAGGGTTTCCACGTTAAAATCCATGTGTTATGTGTGTATGGTTTATTACTTTATTGTTTTATATTTCACATATGCATCTCTGGATTGATTGTTATACTCTTCATATTTACTAAGTATCAGTAAATAAGTTTTACTGCTTATCAGTAATCAAGGACAATAAGGACAGACAAGGTAAACTATCAGACAGTTAATTATTTCAAGTATTTCAAGGCATACATCTTGTAGGGACTTAATAATCTGAGGTGTATTGATTAGTGGATTAAAGTTTAAAGGATAAATTTTTGAGGCCACTGATTCACCCCCCCCTCTCAGTTATTACTAAAAATTGGTATCAAAGCTTGTGTGCTTAGAAGGAAGGTTTCAAGACCTAAGTAAAGATCACAAGATGAACAGATGAGATGTGCCCAAGTTGAACAAAGACAACTTTGCTTCATGGAAAAGCAGAATAAA
>MU224229.1:3966142-3999029 GCA_018584345.1 Thuja plicata | reverse complement strand
AAATTTTTAATATTATTGACATAATATATTAACAAATATTAATTCCTGCAAGCAATTTGATACTCTTTAAACAGAAGATATTGTTCCTGGCTGGGTGGCTGTAATATGCTTGATCCTACGTTACCTGGGGACTCATCTCTGGTTTTTTTTCAGCCATCCCCATCCTGAAAACGTTGGAATCTTCGATTTATGATCCAAAGTTATGATTTATGATCCTAATGTTAATTTTTTTTTAAAATTAACTATTGGTCGAAATTTTGACCAATGCTAGAACCAATTTCCACCAACGATTGGTCAAAATTTCAACCAATGCACTAAAAAATGGCAGCGGTTTTAAGCCTGGGATATAGTCAAAATTTCAACCTTTTTGTTGGTCGAAATTTCGACTAATTATAAATACGTCAAAAATTTGACCAAAAAAGACCGACGAAAGTTTTGGTCGTAAATTTGACCAATTACTGTCAAAATTTTGACCAATTGTCGTCGCAATTTGAGGTCAAATTTACTAGTGGATGGGACACCAATTGAAGTTTACTTACCAAGATTATGCTACTTATATTATAATGGTTGCATAATAAAGACTTAAAGAGGTTTCCCTATCAAGTATATCTAGTGACTGCATTGGTAAAGAACAGAAGACCCAGTCATGTTCAAAGTTTATGAGAAAAGTTGAAACAAGAAGCTCGAAGCTTTCTGAGTTCACACAACTACCTTCCAAAAGGAACTATAGAAGATCATCTCAAAGAGAACCCCCTATTAGGAGGGTACAGTCTACACCACCTGATACTTCAGAGAGGAGACCCTGGCCTTTTCATTCCAGAAGAAGAGGAAGGTCCCTAACTAGGGAACTACAAGAAGATTCAACTCCACCCTTAAATATGACTTGTACAGTTGCTACTCAGCAAGTCACAACTCCTCCAATGGCGAGGAAGTTTGCTTTTTCCCCCTTCAATCAAGGAAGCCCCTTGAACTTTTCTCAACATCATGATGTACCTCTGGTAGCACTTAAAAGTTTACTTGATTTCATAGGTGAAGGGCAAACAACAACTTTTGAACACATAAGAGATGTAACTACTATTTGTGTTATACATAACATCATAGAAGAAGATGTGGCTACCAAGCTATTAGCAGCCTCTTTCAAAGGTAAGGCCTTGGAATGGTTTAGAACTCTTGCTGTTGGTTCTATTAATTCATGGGATAGATTAGGAGATGCATTAAGTAAATACTTTGAGGATAAATTAGATAACTTATCTCGGGAAGAGCAACTGACAACCATTAAAAGAGCTCCTCAGGAACAAATAATAGACTTCAATAGGAAATTTCTTAAGACATGGAATAGAATTCCTACCTCAGTAAGACCTTTAGCTGATCATGCCTTCCTATATTTTTTAAGAAGTCTAAATAGAAATATTTCTGTCATGATTCAATCTATGGGAGGTACTTTGTTACCTCAAGCTTTTGAGATTGTTGTCAAGGTAGAGAACTGTTTAATACAAGCTGGCATGATAGCCCCGAGGCCACCTATGCCCATATTCCCTGACATACAACCAAGTATGCCTTTGAAAATAACTCCAATTCCTCCAATACCCACTATTGTAACACCTCAAGCAAGTTCCAGTTATGGGGAAGTAAGGGAGGACCCTTCCCAAGAACTATTAGAATTAAGAAGTAATCAACAAGAGATGAAGAAATTAATGCAGACTATGAGTAATGAGCTAATTAGTATAGAGAAACAAGGATAGGGGAGTAGACCCCCTCTTCAACAGCAAAATCAGAGTCCCAATCAGCAAGATCAAAATCAAGGACAATCCTATCAATAGAATAGACCCCAATTTCAAGGAGGTTATCAAGAGAAAAGGAAAAACTACAATCAGAGACCATCTCAGACTTATAATCCTACCCCTCTCAATTCTGCAAATCCAGTTAGGGATGTGGTCCCAAGTCAAAATAACCTTGATGTAGAGATGGAGTGGTGTTACCCTTGCAATTAGTCCCATAACCAGATGACATTCTTAAATGGGAGGGTTCACCAAGCACCGATGGTTCAAAATGCCTCACTTATCCAATTAGAGGCTTCTCCCAATGAACCACCTCCTCACTAGGAGGCACAACATGATGAAACTTCTCTTTTTAATTGGGAGCAACAAGATTTCAATGGAGTGAATGGTGAATCCACCATTGCTACCAACACCAGGTCTAAAAGAAGAGCTCAAGACATGGAACAAACATGAGATAAGGCTTCTACATCTATAGAATCTTCACTACCCTTTGCTCCTATCATGCTGAAGAAGGCCCCCGCCATCCCAGTCAAAGAAAGTCAACCTTCTAAAGAGGTTGAGCCTATCATAGAAAAGATACACCAAAGAGTACACACAACTGTACCCTTCAACATAGTGGATAATATGAAGAAAAAAATATCACTATGTCTATGTGGGACTCTTTGGCTATTCCGAGACAACCTGAAATGTTGAAGAAAGCAATGGCCGAGGAGAAGATTCCTCTGTCACCTACAATAAAAGAGGTTGTTAAGCTAGTATTGGTTAACACTGATCATAAGGAGGAGGTTCCAAGTGGCAACTCTAAGGCTAATACCATGCAAGGTAGGAACTCAAAACCACCCCCTTTTTATGTATCTTTAATTATTGGAAAATCTCTGGTACATAATTGCATGGTAGATAGTGGGGCTACTAGCACTGTTATGCCTAAGAAGGTAGTTGACCAAGTAGGTTTGAAATATGAGCCTTTCTAAAATAAATTTACCCAGCTTGATGGTTCTTTAGTGATCATGATAGATGTAGCTAAGAACACCAGTCTAGTCCTCCATGCAAGCCCCAATTTCTCTATCCTGCTCAACATATACATAATAGAACTCCCTTCTCTATTTTCCATATGATTGTTGAGGGAATTTACAGCCAATATAGGGGGGTATCTTTCCTCTAATTGGTCACACATGCTTTTCCATACAAGGTATGGGACTAAGGTCACTGTCAAATCTGAATCATTGGTAGCACACCATGTAGAACCCTATGTGTCCAATGTACTTAATGCAAGTTGTCTTGCACTTGATGATGATGACTACCCAATCATTAGGGAAACAACCACTAAGCTAGAAGGTATCCTAGACATCTATTTAGATGAGTTAGAATCTCAGAGACCCTCTGAGGCCCAGGCCAATGTTATTTGGGGTGCCAGTTTGGGGTCTTATTTGATTCAAGAAGAGGGTTGCATAGAGCCAAATCTCTCCAAGGGAAACAAAGGCTTAGAAGATCAATGCGGCCAAGTTTGGGAGCTATACTTCGATGGTTCTAGGAGAAAACATGGTGTTGGTGGTGGTGCAATGCTATTTTCTCCAAAAGGGGAGAAGTACTATGCTGCCTTTAGGTTCAGTTTCTCTTGCACTAGTAACATTGCTGAATATGAGAGCCTAGTGAATGGGTTGGAATGGGCCAAAAGGAGAGGGATCAGAACCCTAAAGGTATATGGTGACAGTGAGCTAGTTGTCAGCCAAGTAAGAGGGATAAGTGTGACTAAAAGTGATATAATGAGAGCATATAAGAATTGAATTTGGGATGCAATTGAAGATCTCCATGCTTTCAATATCGTCGCAATCCATAGAAAATTGAATCAGAATGCAGATAGATTAACTGCTATTGGATCTCAATATGATATCCCTACAAGTGTTAAAAAAGAGAGGGATCAACAACATATCAAAGTGATTGTCAGACCTTCTATTCCTAATAACAATATCAATTGGAAAGTGTTTGACAGTGATGAACAAATTCTACAGTTCTTATTTGAAGAGGACATTTTCTTAGAACATAACCAAAATAGATTATTGCAGAACTATGTTGATCAAGTGATACAACTAAGATCTAATAAAATTCCTAAAGGGATTGTCACCTTGGAGTCTATCTTCAATAGAGATGACCAAGCACAGAAAAGCAAAGTTGGCTTGGAAGTCCAGCAAGAACATTGTACTAAATTAAGGTTAGAACCATGTACAAGTTTACAATTTGGGAAGGTAAATACTAATTTAGAAGAACAGGATTACACCCGATTATTTCAAGAATTTAGTGACATCTTTTCATGGCAATATGAGGACCTCAAAGGATTTGACCCTACCCTTTCTCAACATACTATTGAACTGGAACCCAATGCCAAACCGGTCAGGTAGAAGCAAAGGCCTGTAAATCCTAAGTTAGAACCACTCATGCATAAACAAGTCCTCAAATTAATAGAGAGCGATATCATCTACCCCATCAAGAACACTAGTTGGGTTTCCAACCTCATTCCTGTCAGGAAGAAGAATGGTGAGTTAAGGCTATGTGTTGATTTCAGAGACCTTAACAGAGAATCCCTAAAGGATCATCATCCATTAACCTCTATGGAGTAGATCCTACAATGTGTCTCTGGATCTGAGAGGTTTTCATTATTGGATGGCTATTCGGGATACAATCAAATATTGGTTCACGATGAAGATCAATATAAGACTACATTTACAACCAAATGGGGGACCATGGCTTATCAAAAGATGCCCTTTGGTTTGTCTAATGTAGGTGCTACTTCTCAAAAGGCAATGGATATGGCCTTTAAAAGCCTCATGTACAAATTTTTATTGGTCTATTTAGATGACATAACTATTTATTCTAAACATGCAATGGACCATATAAAACATGTGAGGAAAATATTTTAAAGGTGTAGAGAATTTGGGATATCTCTCAATCCCAAGAAATGTGTGTTTGCAATCCATGAAGGAAAACTATTGGGATATATAGTATCCAAAAAAGGAATTACAGTAGACCCTAAAAGGATTGCAGCTATCCTAGAGCTACCCTTACCACATCACAAGAAAAGTCTTCAATCTTTCATAGGAAGGATTAACTTTGTCAGACGTTTCTTACCCAATATTGTAGATCTGGTAAAGCCTTTAACAACAATGTTGAAGAAGAATACATCTTTCTATTGGAGCAAAGAGGGGAATGCTAGTTTCCAAACTATTAAAGAATCTCTAACAGAAGCCCCTACCCTGTTAAATCCAAACTTTAGTAAGGATTTTATCCTTTATGCTTATGGGGGATCAGATGCTATTTCTGCAATACTGAACCAAGAAAATTCTAAAGGATTGGAACAACCTATTGCCTTCTTTAGCAAAGGTTTAGAAGAATATGAACAGAGATATTCTTTTGTGGAGAAACATGTACTCATTGTAGTGAAGAGCCTTAAGAAATTTAGATATTTGTTGACCCACAACAAGGTACAATTGAGAGTAACCCATCCTAGTGTCAAGGAATTCTTACTTTCCAGGGACCTAAATGAAAAAAGAGGTGGTTGGATTACTAAGGTCATGGAATATGACATTAATATCCAAGTCACCAAGTTAGTAAGAGGAAGAGGTCTTTGTGAGCATCTAACAGAGGATGAGAGTTTGAAGGGATCAGAGAAAATAGATGCATCCCTAATCATGCATTCAACAGAAGATCATGCCGAGATAGCGGGTCAGTTTCCTAACATGATCCATTATCTAAAAATAGGGGAATGCCCTGTAGATCTAAATTCAAAAAAAGAAGGTACTATAGGTTACAATCTATTCCATTTGTGCTGATAGATAACATCCTTTTTAGAAAGGATCACAATGGTGTCCTTTTGAGATGCATAAGTTCAGAGAAGATAGAAAATGTCCTATTTGAATTTCATGATGGACCTTTTGGAGGTCACTTCTCTCCTAGAACTACTACTTTTAAGATCATGAGGGCTGGATACTATTGGCCATCCATCTTCAAGGATAGCCACGATCATGTAAGGAAATGCACCAAATGTATCATGTTTGCAGGAAAACAAAAGCTTGTAGCCTTGACCCTTTAGCCCATCAGAGTAGAGAAACCTTTCATGAGATGGGGCATAGATTTCATTGGCATAATCAATCCTCCATCAAGTGCAGGTCATAAATGGGTGATTACTACAATAGATTATTTCACTAGATGGACAGAGGTGGTGGCATTGAAGGAAGAAAATGAGAATGATGTCCTAAGCTTTTATGATGATATAATTCATAGATTTGGCATCCCTGAATCTATTATTTTAGATAATGCATTAGCATTTACAGGCCTGAGAGTGATTGAATGGGTAGTCAAACATGGTATTTACTTGAACACAAGTTCAAACTACTACCCTCAGGGTAATGGTTTGGTAGAATCAATGAATAAGAACTTGATTAGGATAATCAAGAAATCCCTACAAGACAACCAAAGAGATTGACACACCAAACTAAAATATGCATTGTGGTTAGACAGAATTACCCCAAAGAAGATCAATGGAAACTATCCCTACATGCTAGTGTATGGAAAGGAGGATAAGTTGTCCATTTAACTGAATTACTAGCTCTAGACTTAGCTACTCAGTATGTCTTTTTTGAAGAAGGAGATCCTTTACAGATTAAGTATGCTCAGATTATGGAATTAGATGAACACATAGATAAGTCCATGAAGGATATGGAATTCCACTAGATGCAGACAAAGAAAATATTTGACAAAAGAGCCAGGGCTAGGAATTTCAAGATTGGAGATATGGTCCTCAAATGGGATGAATTCAAATCAAAGCCTGACAGACATACTAAGTTTGATTCCTTCTGAGGAGGTCCATTCATCATCACTGAGTGCAAAGAACATAATGATTTTTAGCTATTAACTCTTGAAGGAATTCCCTTGCCCATTTTGGTAAATGGATTCCATTTGAAGCCTTGGTTCAAGGTTTGTCCTTCCTTGTGAATATTGCAGATATTTTCCCTGCTCTTTGTTCCTGCTTTCTAGATTAATTTCCCGCTTTCCTTAAAAGTGCTTGTGCATAGTTAGTTGTTTCCCTTTCTGGTTTCAATATACTTCCAAGTTTCTATTTTTGATCAAATAATGACTTTGTGCCCAATGGATATCAAAGGCTACTGGTTCTCAATGTCTAGTAGGCAGGCATCCCACAGAAATCGCCAAGAATGTTACCCAAATTTTTCCATTATTAAGATTTTGGCTATAGGTGGAGTAAAATGAGGCTCCCATGAGGGTTGAGCCTAGCCTATGAGGTTGACCCTAGTTTCTGATCTTGGTTGATTTTTATAGTCTCTTCAGTTCTTGCTTTGCCCCTGCCCATGCAAATAATCTAAATGTTGGAAAAACCTATGTATTTGATAAACCCTAGTTACCCGAGATCTGTTCTAAACCCTTATTATCTTTTGGGTGACTTAAGTTCTTCAAATTCTCATGTGCTCATTTATACCTTGCATAAGTCTCTAAGTCACACGATAAAAATAGAATATTCTAAATCATCTGGCAACCCCAACTATCGCTAGTCTCATGATCTCGTGAAAGAAAAGCATATTCCATTTTGATTAGGAGACTCAGCGATGATCGTTGGATCAGATGATGATCAAAGGGGAGTCGGGTAATCTCTTAATATAAACTAGAGTTTCCAAAGGACCTGGAGATCATGCGACTCAGTGTAATTCCTGCCTACAGGTGTGACTTGAGTTCAGAGATGAGTTAGGTTAACAACCTTTCAGTCGGGTGGTCTCGTAATTAAAAGGGAATGTTCTATCAAGAAATAGAGACTTGGTGACTGCCACCCAGTTTAAAATTTTTTTAACGCTTTTCATGTAATCTCATGATAAAGACAGGGTTAGCAGAAAGGTTGGGAGACTTAGCGGCAAAGAGAAAGTATTAACCCAAGGTTATGAGGCATTGCCTGGGTAAATAAAATGATCCAGTGGCTACATTTTAAAATGTATAAAGATTGAAATATCAACCATCAATATAGAAATCCATGTCACCTGCGACTATTAGAATTTAAATATTAAAAGGAAATTCAAATATCTGATCTTAGAAGTTATTGCAGAACTAGCTTGCAGAGTGGTAGATAGATCAGCCGACTTTGTAGAAGCAAAATTGATGATGGTAGGAAGACTTCAGAAGTTATATCAGATCGATCAAGGATATTTCTAGAATGCATTTATGAATGAAGCTGATAGTGTTAGGGTTTCTAAAAAAATCCTTTTGTAATCAATTGTAACCCTAACAAGATCAAATTGGCTCCAAGCCTGCGTGCTGGGGAGTATATATATCAGTTTTGAGAGCTTTAGAGCTCAGAGTTTTTCTAACTTAGAGATTATCCATGGAATTCTTTATGCCCTCTAATTTCTTTAGTTTGCAATCTTTCATTGATGTTTAGATATTGCAGAGGCTTTTTGTGACATCTTTTCTGTCCCTGGGCTTCCTTGTCTGAATCTCTCTTACTAAATTAGAATATATTGAGTGATTTCTAGTGAAACATTAGAGTCTTTGAGCCCTCTTTCTTTTGCAATAATGTGTACTACTATGGATGATTTGATTTAGATGATTTTTTGGATATTCTATAGCCCCCTATCATTTTTTCTCATTCCTGTGTTGAATTGAAAAATTGGATGTCTGTTTGCAAGTCATAGTCCGTGTCTACTTATAGTAAATACACTATTGTTTGTGAAATCACTTCTTTCCCTGTATAGCCTCTGTTTGTCTCGAGCCTCTCTATGAAATACTTATGCAAACCTATCTAGGAAGTTGTGTTCTTTTGTTCCAAGGTTTTCATACTGAGATCAGTCAATACATTATGATTTAGGTCACCTTCAGTGTATCACCTAGTAGGATAGTTTTATTTTAGTCATTTCCCTTTCATGCATTCCTTCTATCCCTTTTCCCTCAAGAATTTACTTTCCTGTTAAGAAGCAAATTTGGGTGACATATCAAGAGGAACTGACCTAGAATCTGGAGGTCTCATCTTGGTTAGCAAAAGGTCCCACAACCTTGAGATGATTCCCATGTTACACTAGATTACCAAGACTACAAGAGCTTGGATGAAGGGTGCAAATCTAGGTGTCTAACATTAACCATGTGGTTGTTTCTCAACTTTGTCAAAGTTTTTTGATAGTGTCACGTAGAGTCTCAAATCGTTCAAGTGAGTGTGTCTAGGTATAATTATCATTTGTGTTTTGGTGGAAGTAAATGATTCCAGCGTCAAAGGGTTAGAATGCCCTGATAGTGAGCTACGAATCAAGTTGTTTGTAAAAAGTAGGTAGACCACACGTATTGAGATAGATTGTAAGAGTCTGACATCACATACAAGGTAGACATCTAAAAAAGTTTTTAATATGGACACAATGAGACTAGAAAAAGCAATAAGGATAGACTAAAGAGCCAAAAGGGGATCCAAAATAAACTATCTTCCTCTAAGAGGCAACTATACAAGTTCCCACTGTCAAATTTTGTTAGTTTTGTCTTGGAAGTGCGTGAAGTTTGTTTGATCGAAGATTGCGTTCTGAGATTTTTCAGTGAGTGAAAAACACATGTAGACCAAGGTTTGAATTTTGTTGCTTGTTTGAAGATGTTATATTTTTTATGATTTTCAGTTACATCAAGCATTGTTGCATTGTTAAAGGGTGAAATAGGAACACATCTTATCCCTATTTTCTAGGTGGAGGATGAAAATCCTTGCTCGTTGACTTAGGTACACACTCAAATGCTAATCAGAATATAGCCATCACCAAGCACACAATGGATCCAGTCATGATGCTATATTATTCGACTCCAAACGCAAGTGAGGGAATGATATGATGAGTGTTTTGGGGCAATTAATTTTTTCCTTGCACAAGGATTATCACCCTTTTGGGGATGAATCAGGAATTTTTTAAGTTTAAGTGTTGTCTATTTTTGGGCAATCCATTTGAAACCGTCCCCCATATAATTATACAAGGAAAAATTGAGGCATATATCCCTATGAGTACTCAAATATGTGTAGTCTCACAAGCAAGATTCAAGCAGCTCCGCTCTACACATACCCAAGTATGTTCAAGGAATGATGTCAAAATTCCATGAACCAAACCGATTCCATCTTCTGAGGCCTACGAGGAAGCAATTATTTATAGTGAGTTGGAAGGGTTGGCATAAAAATTGTCCTCACTTGGGTCATTCCCGGGAGATTTTTTCCTCAACCGGCAGGCCCTCTACTGTTAAATAAGCGTACAAAGGATTGGTGAGCGTAGGACATCTAGATTTATGATTATTCTAAAGAAGAAGATAATTCTCTCTTAATCCATGCCATTTTCTCCCAAAACAAAGTCAATCAAATAGTTCATTCCATCAAGCAATGTTGTGCTTGATTTAAGATGTTCCTACTTTAGGGAAAACAAAATGCTTGGAAGTAAATTTGTGTTGTTCAATTGACCACAATTTTTAGTGCTTTTCTTGTCCAATTACTAATCCAAATTGAATTAAACAATTGAACTTATTCATTTATCCCACAAATTTAGTGCTTTGATTGTTCAGTTACTGATCCAAAATAAATTTAGTTTTATTTGCCTTGTTCAATTCTCTCTAAATTCCTTTCAACTCATAAATTGATTTGTGAGTTTCTGATTTTCCTTAAAAGGAAAAGAGCATATTCCTTTAGTCAGTTTAGTAGAAGACTAGAAAATTTCGTTAGTTTTGAAAGCGTAAAAAAAAGAATAGAAGTCAAGATAACGGATCAGCAATCTATAAAACCACAAGTTAGTATCTTTTTATTTTTTGCTCTTTTAGCTCTGACAACAATATGCAAACATAAGTTAGGCTGCTAAAAATAGGATCAAAATCATGGAAACAACCACGTTAGCAAGTTAGAAATAAAATTTTCCAATGTCAGAAATCTGTATTTCTGCCCCATGGACGACAAATGATATTTCAGAGACCCAAAATGATACAACCCAAAATGATAAAAGATTGAACCCAAATGATAGTATTCACCCAGGATGATATTCCTTTTATGTGCAATGATAACACGTACCAAAAACAAAAAATAAGCTACTAGAAATGATTTTAAGGCCAAATTCTACCTTTTGGAAATGCAACGGTAGACGATAATAAAACTCCCATAAATGATATAATATTTACCAGAAATGATAAGTTGCTCCTGGAAACGATAAAAGAATGACCAGAAATGATAAGTTTCTCTTGGAAAAACTAAACTACCTGCAAATTTTGAGAATGTCAAGGGAAGAGAGAAAAATTTGGTGAAATTTCAAGCAATCTTGCCCCATGATGGGCACCAGAGATGTGTGTGTGATTTTTGTACCTGTTAAGAGAGACACAACACTTCAATATGTTTTTCATGGGAGTTACACCATTCAACTCCTTCTTCCATCTCTACTTAAGAGATGTTTTCTTCTCATTTCTCTAGTTCATGCACTAGTTGTAGCACTTCGTCACTTCAAGTGACTTATTTTTATGAGCTTGGATCTCTCTCATTCTTGGCAATTTTCCCATTCATATTTATTCATGGGGGTTTTTTCATGCTTTTCCCCCTCCCAAAATCTTGTCTCCTTGTTGTTCTTTCTTTGGTGAATGCTCCTCATTTTGTGCTAATTCATGGTAAATATCCTATCTCCTATTCAATGAATTAAACAATTCCTATTTCTCTCTTTATTTCTATTATTATTTTAACAAGATCAGACAGAGGTGGAGAGTTTACATTAGACTTAGTCAATTCATACTGTGAAGAACATGGAATATACAGATAGACATCAGATCCTAGAACTCCACAACAGAATGGGATAACAGAGTGAAGAAACAAAACTATATTAGATGCTACAAGAACAATGTTGCTGGAAGGAACTGTGTCACATGTTCACTGGAGAGAAGTAGTTGGTACTTATGTGTACACCCTGAACAAAATTTAGATCAGAGAAGGTACAAGTAAGACTCCTTATGAATTATCAATCTTGTTACATGAAAAACATTTCAAAGGTAACTTGCCCTCAAATTTACCCTTACCTCTCTTTTCTCTTCTAGCGATCAATGCTACTACTTTATCTAGCTTTATTTATTTCTCTTGTATCTATTCCCATTCATCAACATATTATCTAAGTTATTCTTTCAGATTACAACTACCGGTGCTTGCATTTACAGATAAGGTCTTTTTATTCTTATGCACAGTTGACTTGAATGATGACTCAACTTTAAGTAAAGTGTCTCCCAATTCTATGGCCTCAAATATAGTTAGCTTTCCAATCAACATCTCTCTGGTGAATTTTGGTGTCAAAGGTATAATATCCTCTATAGCTTGTACTTTG
The DNA here is from genome assembly GCA_018584345.1 of Thuja plicata. Taxonomy (NCBI): domain Eukaryota; kingdom Viridiplantae; phylum Streptophyta; class Pinopsida; order Cupressales; family Cupressaceae; genus Thuja; species Thuja plicata. Next base: position 3,986,908 of record MU224229.1, on the reverse strand, counting down.
GTTCTATATGCAAGTGTCAAAGATCTAAGTATCTTTGCAATCACTTCATCCTTATTGTAAGTACCTCTAGAGTTTCTAATACCAGTAACCACTTTAGTAATTCTCTATCCATATGACCTAATGTTCTCATCTTCTCTCATCTTCAACAATTCTATTTTTGGCTTCTAGTTTTTTAGCTTTTCCTTCTTTTTAAACTTATCTCCTTTATACAATGCTTCTAATCTTGTCCCAATCTCATATGTAGAATCCAAGTCTTTTACTTCAGTGAATTGTCCTTCTAAAAGTGCATTGACCAAAGATTCTCTTACAACTATATTACATGAAAATAAATTATTTTCATCTTTAGTATCCTTCTCTAATTCATCCTCAGTCATTATCTTTTCATTCTTCTACGTGATCATCCAGTAATCAATTCCCTAACATGGAAAATGTGTTCTCATCTTGTTCTTCCAACTGTCAAAGTTTTTAGGATCAAACTTTGGACTATCCTTCCTATAGTATGACATCTTCAGGATCACCTCAAGATGTTGAACTTTCTCTCTAAGTACCACAAGATTTGGTACTTATTGTTAGGAATAGCAGTCCACAAGACAACTGAGAGGGGAGGGGGGTGAATCAATTTTAATATAGATTATTAAAGTTTAAACTTTATAAACCAAATCTGCAATGTAAATGATAACACAGTAAATGCCAACACCATAACACAATACTTGTTGTCAAGGAAAGCCTATTAAAGGTAAAACCTCTTTGGGAATTAGCACCCACAAATAATGTACTAAAAGTATAGTATCCCTGTTAAAATATTTATCCCTATTAGGAGCTTATTACAACATTACAGTACACAGTCCCTGTTATGAGACAAACCCTATTAGGAGTCAAGAAAAAGTAGCAGGCTCACTACCCAAAGAAGGTTAAAACCACCCTCAAGGATTCACAATGCAAACAAGTGTATATATAAAATATACAATCCAGTGTATTGTCTGATAGAAACTGTCTTTGCTTGGTCATTTCCAATGAAGTACTCTTCTCATAAACTCTTCTCTACATCCAATAGTCAAACAAGCTTCGCAACTTTCACTTCTTTTATTTTTCAATATTTTTCACATATTTTCAAAAGAAAAGATCACTCATATATACCATCTTACAATAATTCATTAGGTCAGCCAATTAAGCTTTCCTAATATACAAATAATTAATCAGGTCAGCCAATTAAGGTTTTTCAATATACAAATAATTATATAACCCCTTGCTAAGATACACACGGTACCTATAACAAGTAAACATCAAATATAATCCATCACTTATACTTCTAGATTCTTAATCCACACTCACAATTCATTTTACATGCTACATTTCTAAAGTCATTTACCAAATAGGTCTTTTATAGAATACATGTCATAGCTGATGTCACTAGCCATCAAACAAAAATCAAACTAAACCCATTATTCCAACATATGTCATTTGTCGACCAGTAAGATTGCTTCATCTGAACTATCTTCACTAGAAAGATATACCTGAAACATAGAGACCTACTTTGTCCAACATCACAGTTACATTCCAAGAACCAATCTTCACCAAATCAATTGTAACATCTGCAATATGAAACATAAAGACAAGATACATTAGGAATAAGGTCAACACACATCTTTCTACATATATCCAACATCGATCATTCTGAATCATTTGTATAGTGTCTGTACACTTTTGTCAATTAAGTAACCAATCTGTCCTCTCCACAAAATATATGTTGACATCAGTGACAAAACATGAATATCAATAGTATGATTAGTACCAAAAATTGATATCATCCAACAAAGATATCATAAATATTTACAAATCCTGAACCCTAAATGACCCATATGCAGACCCCAAGATAACTAACCTTGAACAATGGTTTTAAAAAAATAATAAATTCTTAACAATGAGCTAGTTTAAACAAGAACCCTGCATAAGAAAGACAGACAATAACTGAGTTTCATAATAAATTGTAATATTATATACATGAAACTCTTAACAAGGATTTTTTTACAAAAAGCATTAAAAATGACATAACTAAAAAACCATTTAGACAATACACATCTGAATACAGTTGAAGAACTTCCTCTCAATCTTGATTAACCTACACTTCATATCTTAAACAAAATGGCATTCCATTGTAATTATAATCAATTAAAAGTTGTGACTATTGTCATCTTCAAAAATTTAGACCATGCATAGATTGTGCCCTAGTTTTCTTGACTTTTCCCTAGCTCTAGGAGCTTAGGATTACAAAACAAATGACAACATAAACTTTTCATCATTCAAATGTTGATAGCATTAACCAAGTTTAATCAAAGTATTGATCATAATAGAGCAGATTTCGAAACTGAATGACATAACATAGACAAGTGAATCATAGAGACCAAATAACACATAAACTCATGACATAATATTTCATGAGTGGAAACCCTCTTGGGGAGTAAAACCAATCTAAATTGCCTCATTAGATTATCTGAAAATGCTTTTTACAAATGCCTCACTAGCTATGTTGTCTCACTGAAACAAATGCCTCACTAACCTTATAAAGGTCTTTCTAGACTTACAATGCTTCACATTAACAAAAAAATTCATATAGAGTTATAAAAATTATACAAAGAATGGTAATCACAACTTAATACAATACATCATTAAGTATATGTGATACCCTATACTCAACAATGAATTATATCAATTCAAGATAACTACATTCTGTAACAAATATTCCTACCTTTTTAACCAATGTGTACAATATATTTCATATACAAAGAATCTTTCATGTAAATCCAATCTCTTTCTCTATACACAAATAATGTTCCCAATGTCATGTTTATATAATATCCTTTACAGATAATCTAAATCAAATCTATCTCTTGAAAACTGATTTTTCAACTATCACAAACTAATCATGTACCTTCTCAAAAATTAATTGTATAACTTATTCAAAACAATAATCAATTTTTTATGTAGCTTGTCTCCAAACTGTCATCAAAATATTAAGAAAAATAATTTCAAACTATAATATTCTTCATAACGACCACAAATTATAGTGAAAAAAGACTTCAAGTTTAAATAACCCTACACAAGGGTTTGACAATAGCAAATAAATAGAGTATGCCCCTTAATCTAAAAATAATAAGAACCAGACATTACAAGACTTCAACAAATACAAAATAGTTTTACTCAAGAAAACTCATGAACCTGAGAGCCCTTGACTAGGGTTTAACATGTTTAAAAACACAATAACACATCACTCTGACCATATCGACATCAAATTGGGTATACCATATAAAATTGGAGTTAGTGCACAAAAGACCTTGATTAATGAAGTTTAAACAATAATGTGTCATAAAAATATTCAACAAGATTCAATAACTTCACAGACCTATAATACACAAATTGAAAGAGAAATAAATCCTAGTTTGAAAACTTAACACATGGATTTACAAAAATAAAAAAACTATAACAAATCTTACAAGAAACTACCCATACTAGTAAGTTTCAAAGTCCTTGACCTTTGACAAAATAAATAATGGAGACGGATTAACCAAACAACATTAAACACACAAAATCTTTAAACTCTTAAAGTAAAAGATAAAAAAAACTTGGGAAGAACACAAGGAAAGGACACCTACTACAAAAAATATTGTAGCCTTCTTCTCAGGATCTTGTATGATCTTCTCTCGAATATCCCTCACAATCTATCCAAAATTCTCAAGAATCTTATCCAATAGAAAAAATGGTTCACATTGTCCCTAATACAAATGGCTACCACAACCACTGAAACCTCATTGAGTTCTTTGGTGATTCCCTAGCACAGGTTGTGCCCTAGCTCATTCGAGATTAAGTGTAAAAAATGATCATAACAATATATTTTAAGTTACAAGTTATTATATGTCGATAGTAATGGCACACCATTTCATGCTTCAAATGTGATAAATGTTGATACCAAAACCTTGGTACCTCTTGGTTCTAAGTATTGTTTTACAACAATACTACAAATGTCAATCCTTTTAATCACCTATGGAAATCCGATCAATAGGCTTTAATGTAGATATGCTTGATAGTGGCTTGCAAGGAAGGAGAATGAATGTGAATTGAAAGGAATGATATTCTTGCTTGATTTAGAATTCCTCTACTTGGCCATCATGGGAGATAAAATTGATTCAAGTGGAGAAGATTTCCTTGACTTGAATAGAGTTGAATAATTGGAGACTTTAAGAAATTGATCTTGGATGCTTGCCTTCAAATCTTTAATCTAATTGCTCAATTACAAAAAATTGATCATAAGATGATTGTACTTGATAATGGATGTCAGAGTGAGGAAATATAGGGGGTTTTATACTCAATCCATCATTTTAGGATTCAAAAATAATCCAGGCTCACCATGGGATAAAATCTCCCACTAACACCCAAACATAGGGCCCCGACCCAAATTTGGGCCAAAACCCTTGCAAAAAATGTCAAAAACATTATATTCCAAGGAAAAAACATTTTTGGTATTTTATGCCCATAGAGAATGAGCCCAAAATTGAATAGGGTGTCAAGTGATGACATAAGTTTTTCCATTAGTATGAAAAGAGAAACTAGTTGTAATGAACCATTGGTTACACTACACCAAAAGTAAGGTTTCAATTCAGACCAAAAGTGCTAAGTAAAGGGAAACCCGACAACACAAGTTTTGTAGTGTAAACCAAAAGTGAAACCCAAAGATGATACAGAGGAACTCGACAACAAGGGAACTTGATAGATAGTTCAAAAAAGGAACACCGAAAGACAGTCAAGCTGATTTCAGAGAAAATTGAGCATCAGACACCGAAAGTCAGTTATATCCTGAGAAAAGTGGATCTGAATTGCACGTTAGATAAAATAGTTATATTCTATTTTTAGAGTTTTAATTTGTTTTAAATCCATTCCTTGAGGAACAAGAAACATAATTGTAATTGTTTTAATTATTCTAACTAATTAAAAACATGCAAACTAGGAGATCAAGGTCAAGTTGTAAACCTTTGATCATAGAGTTAAGTTTGTAATACATGAAACTAATTAGGTCAATCTATTGTATAAATAGATGATGTAATCATTCATTTGAAATGGATGAGAGGATGATTGTAGCTAACAAGAACATCTATGGATCAGACTAAGAGTTTCAAGAAGCAGAACAACAAAAGATGAATTTGGTTATCAAGAACCAAGAACCAAGGATACCGAGCAATAGAGGTATTAATCAATCACATTAGGTGATACATTTGTACATGTAAACTTTAATGGATATGTAATTAGAAATTGTAGATTGCATACACTCAGTTCAATGAGTATTTTTTTCTACATTCTAACAAGTGTAGAAAATAGAATAAATCCTTTCAAGAAAGGTGGATTTAACAATCCTATTGTAAATCTCTTAACCGAGTGCACACTAAATAGTGTTGCTAAAGCTCTTAATAGAGTAGATCTTAACCAGTCTCCACATGATACTCCTAATAGGGTAGATCATCAGAAGTGATCAAATTGTAAGCCTTAACCAGCCCCTTCCAATCTGTAGATAGTGAATTTTTTGTGGGTGCCATCCCCACCACCTTTTTTACCTTCTAACAGGGATTTTCTGTGTTACTATATCTTGTGTTATGTGTTATTTCTTTCATGAATGTTTCTATGAATGTCTACATACAATTAAGATTATGAATTGATATCACATGCATAAAGAAAGAACAACAAATATAATCGGTAAAGCAAAGATTTGATTACATAAGGTTAAAGGTTAATTAAATAAAAGTTTTAGAGGTACTGATTCACCCCTCTCCTCTCAGTACACACTTCACATTATTTCCAACAATTGGTATTAGAGTGAGATCTCTTATTTGGAAAGTTTAAAGACTTAAGAGAAAAGATCATACAATGGAGAAGTACAGACTTGACAAGAGTATTGAGAATCAGAAGCTAGAAATTCAGATCCTCTTTGAACAATATGAAGAAGCTAGAATCAAGATGAGACAGTTTCTAGATGAAAGAAAGATTATGGAATCTCGCTGTAATGAAACAGAGTACCATGAGGAAGAGATACCCGATCTATTTGAGTCTTCAAGATCTACAACTAGCAAAGCATCAGACACATCATAAGAAATCATCACAAGCCTGAATGAAATCAATCAACATCTGACTGGACAAGTGAAATCTCTGCAAATTGGTCAAGGGACACAAATGGTAAGAATGATTGATGTCATGAACAATGCTAGACAAGCTGAGAAAGAAAGAACACTAGCTATTGATGATAGCAGGAAGATTACTAAAAAGCTACAAGAGAAAGAGTCAGAAATACAAAGACTTACAAAACATCATCATGAGATCACAAATTTGATTATTCTTATGAGTCAAGAGGCAAACATAATGAATACATAACTCATTGAAAGAATAGAAGCTATCGGTGAGCTCAGAGAAGAAAATGAAAATCTAAAACAAAAAGTAAGAATTCAACAACAACATAATGAAATAATCAAGAGAGCTGAAGAAAGCAACACAAGGATGGATGATTTTATGGATGGACAAAGGAGAGCCAACAACAACACCGGACTAGGCTATACTGAGAATGGAGAATCACTCAACCAAGTTGATCCAAATAATGTCTATGCAAATCCAAGACCAAGAAAGCTGACATGCAATCACTATGGAAGGCAAGGCCACACATCAAATGTTTGCAGGAGAAAAATGAAAGGTATTCCTAAATCAACACCTTCATTTATAGGAATTTGTTATAAATGTAACAAGAAAGGACATAAAGCTTATGAATGTAAATCTAAGGTGAAACAACCAAAGAAGGAAACCTACATGGACAAATACTGTCCTACTTGCAAAATGCATGGGCACACATCTCTTGAATGCTGGAAGAAGAAAAAGAAAGCATGGAAGCCTAAAGATCAAGAAACTTCCTATCAACCAAAAAGAGTTGGTAACCAATATGTTTGGGATTACAATACATGTGCAAACTATACAACATGTCAAAGATTTGGTCACATAGCTGAAAACTATATGAGAAAATAGCCAAGAAAGTCTAGGAGATGGACTAACCCCAAAATGGCATGTCTACACTGTCATAAAACTGGTCATCTCAAGAAAGACTGTAGAGACCAAATGACAGAGACCGTCACCTTTTCCAATGGAAACACAATTGAAGACATCAGGAAGATGAGAAGCAAAATGTGGAGGAAAGCTACAAAGACTGATAAAGCTGGACCGAGCAATGCAATTGGTGACACCTTATCCAATGGATCTAGTGACATCACCACCCCCACCTAAGCAGAACAAGAAAGTATGGAACTACATTATACCAAGTTATATTTTGCATCAGTTCCACTATACATAGTTAAAATACCAAATCAACATGATTAAAGATGCACTATGGTAGTACTTGTTATAATTCTGTGAATTCAATCTCATTGGTCAATACATCCTAAAATGCATCAATGTACATACAAAGATAAGTTTTCTATACTTACTGAGATGCGTCAGTTAACACATAAAGTCTAATTCGCTAGTGTAAACTGATATCTGTTGGTAATCATGTGAGTTGACAAAGTTGTCTTCGCCATACACTGAAATTCATTGGTGAATGTAACAAGTCAACAGATGCCCCAAAGCACCACATTATCAATGAGAATGTTATTGTGTATCACCCAAAAACTCCATCTTCACACACTAAGAAGTGGTTGAGCATTAATGACTTGACTTAGGGCAAAGTCTGTAAATAGACGATGGAAGGGTCTCATTGTTCACCAAGTGACCAGAGTGAAGAGATAGAGAGAAAATAGATCATGAAGAAACAACATTGCAAAAGGACTCCAACCCTATTCACAACACTCCAAACATATTCCTAACAGGTATAGAGGTTAAAGTGAGTAACAGAGATAACCGAGAACTCTATTTTCATTTATGGGAAAAAGCCCTAATTTCAAAAATAATGGAAACTACATCAAGAACCACTAAGATCAAGAATGATAAAAAGAATAAGGTCAACCTAATCAAGAATTCAACCTTTGAGGAACCTCATTACAAGATATGTCCTGAGGTTTCTTCACAACCTGAAAATGCTTGTTCATTCTCCAGAATACTAGCTAGGGTTTTTCTCGTCAAAGATGTGCAAGAATATATACACTGCAAGATTGTAGAAATAGGAGACCTAAAAGTTGAGAAAGATTTGCAATAATGATGGCACTACCAAGGAATAAAAAAAGCACATCAAGGTAAAAGGGCTCACAAATTCCCTATGGTTCCTAAAGGAGTTCAAGACCGAATGATTTCAGTTAGTACTACACAGGATACATGACCAAAAATTATGGTTGGATGAGCCAAAATTGATAACCAGTGATATCATACATGTTGTTACCAGTTATCCCATAACCAATAAGGTAAAGGCACTAAATAACCTGCCTAAAGTTGAAATTGAGAAGAATACAGGAGTTGCATGGCATGGAAGAGGACTAAAAGTATCCACCATCAACGATGATGAACTAAAATCTGGAGCATGTGTCTTAGGATACAAGTTCTTTCAAGCTAGCAGGATGAACAATATTGCATCCGGAGTAGTGGATACAACATACAAGATTTTCAAGAAGGGATTGCAGTTGGATGTGTTAGAACTGCTACTAAGACAATTAGAAGAGAACATGAAGATAATAAGAAATACAAAGTCTAATTCATGTAAGTTTGGATCTTTGATAATGTACATATTTTTCTATTTCCATGAATCTTTCCCACCTATAGGAAATTTCAAATGGGAAACAACACAACCAGTGACCATACAGATTAGTGAGTTCATCAAATCAGTAGGATATAATTTTGAATCAGTCATGGATGAATACTTTACTGGATTCAAAGAAAGAATGCAAAAAAGAGTAAGAATTCCAGAATAGTTAATAGAAAAGTTCAAGACTGAAATTTATTTTATGGTAGACATTGACTACACATACATCAAGCCAGTTGTACCGAGGACAACATGGATAGCTCCACTTGACTATAAGGTGAACATAGATCAAGCATCAAATGCTATTGAGGCATTGATAAATCAGCCATTGGACAAAAAATAACTGAATTTTGGAACTTATGAAGAAGCCAAAGAAAGGATTAAAACTAGCTTATTTGTGAAGAAGATTGATAGGAAGAAAGATAATATGGTTAAGAACTTGAAGAAGAAGCTATCAGTGAATGAAGGGGAAACTAAATAGAAAGAAGAAACTGAGGGACAGTCACCCATTGGTGATGCTAAGAAGGAGAGTGAATCAGAGTCAACAGAGTCAGATACACCACTACCTCCACCAGCTAAGAAACCAAGGACCACTACTGCATACAGGACCATGAGTTAGACAACAAAGGATGTAAGTCCTTCACCGATAAAGAAAGGTCAAGTAAGGACCTATAAAAGGAAACCTGAAACACAGAAAAGGGGACCAACAAAAAGAAGAAAGTTCCTCAGAACTAGGGAAGACATTGAGGACACCGAACAAGATGAATTTGTCCAAAAGGAAAAGAATAAGATTCATGAAACTGATAATGAAGTATGTGCTTCAATTATCGAATCAAGAACAATCAATGATCACAAGATTAAGAAATGGATAACATTAGATCCCGAGGATCAACATAAAATTGAAGAGGCAATTATAAAAATGATGTGTATATTCAAATATCTTCCAATACAATTGGAAAATAATATGCCAAAAGAACTTTAGGATAGATTATTAGCAAGATGGACATTTGATTTACACTCTAAGAAAGAGATTAGGGAAAGATCCCTAGTATCTATCATGCCTCTTGAAGAAAAATGGAGGAGATTGAAGAGATGATGAATAATCACTCCAAAAGGTTCTCACCAAAGTTGAGAGCCTACCAAGTACTTGAAGGACATCTACTTGAACTAGATAGGAAGAGCGAGGCTAAATGGAGAAAGATACTTGATATACCTAAAAAAGGATACAAGTCCCAAGCCACAAATTGCTCTTACCGAAAATACATAGAACAAGGATGATCAGGCTAAACAGAGCCCTGACCATATTATTATCATAGATGAAGATGTTAATGAATAATCATTGAACACAAAAGGCAACAAGGATATGGACATTATAGATGAGACATGGTCAGACAATATAATTATTGATATTACCAGAGGAGAACCTACAGATGAGATACAAAAATTTGAAGATGTCACTGTTGTCAAGGACCAAACTAGCGACCAGGACACTATAATAAATTTTGCACAAGTACACATACTGGGCTAGATGCCATTATTGATTCAATCAATCAATATAATCTCACAGAAGGAGAAGACCCCCAAGAATGATACACGCATACCAAAGGATGCAAGAGAAGGAGAAAAGAAAGATATAACTGATGAACAGATAGTCATCGGTGAAGAACAAAAATATGGAGATAACACCGAAAAAGATGCACAAATAAAAGATAAAGATGAAGTGCAAAAAGAGAAAGGTGAACAAGATAAGACAGTTGATACCATGCCTAAGGACACCAAAGGCAAAGCTTTAGATAGATCGAAGCTAGATAAGGAGACATCCTCAGATAACTGACAGGCAAACACTGAGCAACAAGAAAAAGGTACAACACCATAGAAGCCTTCCTCTAGCACATCAGACCAAGCAAAGAAGCTGGCTATGGTTTTACATACAGGTGCATCACAAAAGAAGAAGAAGAAAAAAAAGAAGAATAAGTTGGAGGTCACACTTGATGAGATCATAGAAATACCAAAGTGTGATCCAACTAATTTAGATTTTTAATCACTCCAAGAATATGGAGAAATCTGTCAAAGGAAAGATTTGCAAGAAAAGCTTAAAAAGCAGCACCAAGACTCCTTAGTACTAGAGACCACAAGGGATATCTTAAACTAGATAATCCCCGACATTGATTTTGATCATAATGCCCCCATTCTGGATCAAATTTCCATAATCACCAATGCCATCACAACACATAATGTAGATGCAAAAAAGGCGATTGAGGAATGAGTAGAACAAAAGTTCCAATATAAATTGACAAAAAAGATTAGCCAAGAAGTGGCAGAAAATAAGGTAAAGCTTTCAAAATAAACAAATTAATTAGATCCAATCATTACTAAAGGTGTTTCCTTAATTCAAAAGCTATGCACTTTGGATAAATTCACAAAGGATAACAATGATAAGATTGAAAAGATCGATTCTGATCTAAATGCAAGTGCTCAAAGTCTAACAATAGGTGGAAATGCAATCAAATTGTATTATGAGAAAATTATTGAAATCAAAAGGTTAAGACAAGAACTTTGGGAAGAAAAATCACAATTCAGAGAAGAGGTTACGAAGATACACTCTCAACTATTACCGAACCTCACACTTCTACAACAACACATCAGTTTGGCAAGACAACTAATTGCCACCCTTTAGATGTCTGTAGCAGACAACATCTATGACATGCATGCCAGGATTACATTAGAGAATATGGCTCTTGAGAATTTAAAGGAGAAATGGGAGAAGATGATGGAGGAAATGAAGACCTCTCACTCTCATATTTTTGATAAGCTATAGGTGTATACCTTTGCCCTTACTATCAAAAAAGGGGGAAAAGGAAGAAATAGTATAAAGACAAGTGTACATACACATATACTATATTGTATTGACATATGCATAGAGGGATTCATGAAATGACTAAGTAATATACATGGTGTACATACTATAAACTTTGTTAGTATTTTGCACATATCAGTTTTTTATACTAATATCAAAGGGGTATATTGATGAAATAAGTTTTTCCATTAGTATGCAAAGATAAAATAGTTGTAATGAACCGTCTGTTACACTACATTGAAAGTCTGGTTTCAGTTCAGACCAAAAGTGATAAGTAAAGGGAAACCCGACGACACAATTTTTTCAATGTAAACTGAAAGTGCAACCTAAAGATAATACAGATGAACCTGATAGCAAAGGAACCCGACAGACAATTCAACAAAGGAACACCAAAAGAAAGTCAAATTGATTTTAGAGAAAACTGAGCATCAGACCCTGAAAGTCAGTTATATCCCGAGAAAAGTGGATCTGACTTCCACGTGAGATAAAATAGTTATATTCTATTTTTAGAGTTTTGATTTTTTTAAAATCCATTTCTTGAAGAACAAGAAAAATATTTGTAATTGTTTTAATCAGTCTAACTGATTAAAAACATGCAAACTAGGAGATCAAGGTCAAGTTGTAAAACTTTCATCATAGATTTAAGTTTGTAATACGTGAAACTAATTAGGTCAATCTATTGTATAAATAGATGATGTAATCATTCATTTGAAATGGATGAGGGGATGATTGTAGCCAATGAGCACATCTATGGATCAGACTGAGAGTTTCAAGAAGCAGAACAACAAAAGATGAATTTGGTTATCAAGAACCAAGAACCAAGGCTACCGAGAAACATAGGTATTAATCAATCACATTAGGTGATACATTTGTACATGTAAAATTTAATGGATCTGTAATAAGTAATTGTAGATTGCATACACTCGGGTCAATGAGTATATTTTTTTGCATTCTAACAAGTGTAGCAAATAGAAGAAATCCTTTCAAGAAAGGTGGATTTAACAATCCTATTCTAAATCTCTTAACCGAGTGCACACTAAACAGTGTTGCTAAATCTCTCAATAGAGTAGATCTTAACCAATAGCCACATGATAATCCTAACAGGGTAGATCATTAGAAGTGATCAAATTGTAAGCCTTAAATGGACCCTTCTAATCTGCAGATAGTGACATTTTTGTGGGTGCCATCCCCATTGCAATTTTTACCTTCTAACAAGGGGTTTTCTGCATTACCATATCTTGTGTTATGTGTTATTGCTTACATGAATGTTTCTATGAATGTCTACATACAATTAATATTATGAATTGATATCACATGCATAAAGAAAGAACAACAAATATGATTGGTAAAGAAAAGATTTGATTACATAAGGTTAAAGGTTAATTAACTAAAAGTTTTAGAGGTACTGATTCACCTCTCCCCTCTCAGTACACACTTCCCATTATTTCCAACATTCAAGATGGGTGAAAAGATGTCAAGGGGGAATAACATGTGTCTAAGATAAATCATAATAGGCATTTAGAACTCTAAATCATTAAAATAGGGTCTAATAGGTCCTAATAAATCATCTAATTATGTGTGCCAAATTTTTAGGATAATACATTTATCCCCCACTTTAGAGAGAGTATGAGACAAAATCATGCTCATGGTAAAGTAGATCAATGCATAAGAACAATCTTATCAAGGCCAAGGAGACAAAGAAAAATCAAGCCCACAAGTGACTTAAGTCTTCATCAAATCCAAAACAAAGATAAAAGAGGCATCACTCAATAGAGAGAGAAGAAAGAGAGTGGGAAAAGAGAGGCATGATCACTAGCCTAGAAAGGTATTTCCTTAGTAATGTATTAAATAAAGAGAATGTGTTGCATAAGATGGCATTGATAGTCTAGAAAGTTGTGTTATGATAGTCAACCCATCAAAGAGGATCAATCCTTAATGAAACAATTGTCTCCATTAAGAGATCCAAAAAGACGTCAGGCTTAAGGAAATAATTGTCTTGAATGGGATAAAGGAAAGGAAGATAATTCCTTAAGGAAAGAATTGTTTCCATTAAGGGATCTAGAAAAGGAGGATCAGTCCTTAAGGAAAGCATTGTCTCCATTAAGGGATCCAATAATGCATAGGTATATAAAAATAAAGACATGAACAAGAGGAAAGAATTGTCTCCTTACCCATCTACAAGAGGGATTGCATTGAATCATTGTGTGTGTGTGTGTGTGTGTGTGCGCAAAATATGAAATAAGGAGAAGAGTGTATACCCCCATGTTAAAGTGATTAAAAATTCCTTAACAAAAGAAATGGCTTTAATGGATCATACATGCACCCACAAGAAATGTTTCCACTATGATATGCCCCCAAGAAAGGACACACCAAGAGAAATAAAACTCATAACAAAGGGATGCAAAAGGATCTACTAACTCAGGGGTCACCATGATCAAAATGATACTGTCATCATCCCCTAGAGGTAGTAGAATTGAAAGAATGGAACATAAGAGTTATAAAGAAGAGTCTTTTTGGGTTGGCATTACAAAGACCAAAAAGAATAGGTAGCTACTATTTTTCATCATCCCCAATTAGACAACATAAAGGCATATTTATGAAAAATGGCACATGCACAACATAAAATGTAAGAACATATAGAAGAGATGAGATACAAATAGAGGAATGTGATGAAAAATCAATTCCTTTACCACCTTGCACCAATAGAGAAACAAGGACCATCTAAAGGGAAAAAAAAACATATAACAATCAGCACATCATAGTGGAAGTACATTACAATAGGAAAACATAAAGAATCCACTGTACAAGAGGAGTTAGTCATGCATATTTCCTAGCCCCCCATCTCAGTCTAGAGTTTTTAGGGAAGGTGGGAAACATCAAGCATGGAAGATGGAACAATAGCCTATTGCAAACAAGGACCATGTTATAAATATGGGTCACTTTGTTCGTCACCAGGACTAAAAGATAATTTTTTTTGCATATTTAGCTCGTAAATCATGATTAACATCAATAAGCTAGAACATATCATCAAAATCATTAGAATGAATATCATTATTAGTTGCATTAGGAATGTCAAAAGCATCACCATCAAGAGTATCTTCTCCATCCAAATTAATCATAATAGAATCCAAGATTTGAATAGAATTATCATATTTTTTAAATTTTATCTTTTTCAAATTAACTTCCTCTCTAGGGCCATGCATAGGTTGATCAAAGGGAATCAAAACATAAGTAGATGTTTTAGGAGAGGAAAGGTTTTTGGAAGCATGCTCATAGGCTCTAGCACAATATTTATAATGGTGCTCATGGGCACAATGGTTATGTTTGCTTATTCTTGAAATTTGGTTTGGTTTAGGATCAATCAACATTGAGCCCTTTTCTTCTTTAGAAGGAAGAATAGAAGGAACCACACTCGGTTGAGAGATAAGACCGATAGAATTTTTATATGATATAGGTGGAGGAATAGAAGGTGTAGGAAGAAGTATAGGTCCAAGACAAGGATATGGAACATCCTTAGGATTGATAAGCTCACAAATATTTTAGATTTTTTATTTTTGATAGGATCAAAAAGGTTTGTGTTTTCAAGGTTGAATTGGTTGAGGCATAGAGGCCCAAAATAAGTCAGGTTCAAAGAACTATCAAGGCACCGAAGGATGATAAATACTATGATTAAGAGTGATGATTTATCCTTTATGAGGAAACTTTAAACACTTGTGGAAAGGAGAGACCACGAATTTCATGGAGATAAGCCAAGGAAGACCAACTCTAACTTGAAAATGATTGGGAGTTAGGATGACAACAAAGGTGAGATCTAAATTTTTACCTCCAACTTCTATGGGAAAAGTGATATAACCATGGGTAGGATAAGTGAAACCATTGCAAGTATGGATCATCACATCATATTTTTCATAGAAATCACATTGCAATGGTCTATTTTAAAGATCTTATTTAGTTATCACATTCACCATGAAAGTAGGGTCAATAAGGATAGCACAAGAAAAGAAATCATTAACATTTACAAAAATGTAAATAGGACCATAAGATGCTTTTGTTAGGATTGAGTAATACTGAGAGGGGGGTGAATTAGTATTACAAAACTTTAAATTAAACTTAAACCAATTCCAAATAAAACATATGCTTAAATAAATTAAAAGAACATAAGAAAATAACATAGAACTCATAACACCATTATTTATTGTCGAGGAAACTATAACCAAGGAAAAACCCCAATGGGGATGGTACCCACAAGCATGCACTAAAGTATATTGTCCCTGTTAAGAGACCTAGCCCTATTAGGATTTGAATATTACATAGTACATTTCCTTGTTAAAGGAATAACAACCTTGTTAAAGGTATACAACACCCTTTTAGGGGCCAATTGAGCTTACTTCCCTTACAACAAAAATTTTGTTTACAAAGTGTTCTCAGTAATGAAAAAAACAAGCATCTTCAATGCTTAGATAGTTCCAGTCATAGCTCCTCAATGATCTTTGTCAACCTCTGCTCTCGCATCTTCCATTCATATACATACATATCCTTCATTTTCTTATCATGCTATATCTTCTCTTTACAAGAAATGCTTCATATATATATATATATATGTATATATATATATATATATATATGTATATATATATATGTATATATGTATATATATATCATCAAGTCAGCTCTCAATACAAAATAGAATTAATAATATAAAGAATAATTAAAAATTTGACACTCTTACATAACCAAAATATAGTTTTATCCAAAATTATAATCCAACTTATCTTTCCAGGAGTCCATGACATACTCCTTAATTCATTGCTACTTGTTCAACTGCTCGGTTACATTGTTCTGCTATCTGCGCATGTCTTCAAATCTCTCTAACTCACTGTAATCATCTCCAAAAACAAATAAATCTTAGGTGGAGATCATAGATACTCCATATTATCTTTCTATAAGATTTCTTGTCACCAAACATTGTAATTGATCTTTGCTATCAAAAAAAATATTGTTATACTCTATATTTATGCTTCTGTACTTAGTCATTTTGAAGACTGTCTCCAAAACTGAACTTCATTCCAAGCGATCAATATACCAAATGTGTTTCCATAAATCAAAAACCATAAGTGTCTCATACCATACCAAAAATATCATTTTCTAGCAATCTCTCCTGTTCAAATTAATTGCAACACTTAGCGAAAAATGACTAAGTGTCCCAACACAAAACTATCTCTTCTCTTTTTCTCTTTAGATATATATATTTTTACTTTTCTCCTTAATTCATTTTTCTTCTATTCTTCCCCTTTGACAAAAATGACAAATGTTTATCCAAAATTAACAAAAATGTAGAATTTTAGTGCTTGCTCACTAGTTTAAGTACATCTTGGAAGGTGTCTTCCATGATGTTCACTTTTGTATTCCATGAATCAATAAACAAATGAATAACATGAATTAGTCCATTCAGTGCATAGGATGATGTCTCTTCCACCTTTATGTCTTTGGGAATAGAATGTGTTAATGAATCAACAATCTTCTCCATATCTGATAAATGAACTTCAAGAATTGATAGCTTAGGAGTGATTAGACTCTTCAGCAGACCAAATCTTTTCATGACTCTCCCTTTGTCAATATCGAATACATTCATCTTGTCATAAATATTTTTTATTTATTTTTCCATCTCTAATATAGATTGTGAGGATGTCTCACAACTTTCCATCATTCTATTCAGTGTAGCTCTTTCCTTTGCTAAAATATCTTCAATATTATGAATATGTCTGATAGGATTTCTACAATAGTTGTATAGCATCCTAACATGTGTGACATAAATTCTGGCCTTTGATGTAGCTGCTCTCAGAATACCCAAGTCCCATAAGATAGACTGGAAAAATTCCTTCAACTTATTCTCTTGACAACTCTACTCTGCCTTCTCTTCAATAATATTCACTAAAGACTCATAGTGACTATCAAAGTCATCTAGTGCCAAACTCAAATTTTCTGCTTCATCCTTTCCTTGAAATACAATAGGTACTGGGAGAAGTTTGTTCACAATATTAACTACTCTTGTGATTACCTTAGTCTTATTATCTCCTTTCTATTCAGATATTTCTTTTATTTTTGTGAATGCGATGAAAGATAGTCTCATCAATTCATCCTCATCCATACTCAATTCTTGCCTCTTCTACTTTTGCTGCATCTGTCTCACTTCTCTATTTAGATTCAATTTTATGCTCCTCCTCTTTATATTCTTCGTCTTTCTATTCTTCCTCTTTCTCTTCTTCCAATTCATTTGCCATTGTGTTGTCAATATTTTTTGCAAATGGGTCCTTCTCATCAAGTGAAGTGTCAAGGGTCACAGGCACACTAGAAATATAGAAATCTGGTTGCATGACATCTACACTCTTCTCAACGCTTACCTCAGATGCCTTAGAACACTCACTAATTCCTATAAGTGTAGGCATATTAGGTTTAGGAGGTGGATTATTCTTAGGAATATAACTCATAAGTATTCGATCTAATGCCTTCTAAGTCTCTTCTTGCTTTGGTTCTCAATAAGGGTTTTAGTTATCCCAATATTATTTATCTCTCTTGCTTTGGTTCTCTGGTTGCATGACATCTACACTCTTCTCAACGCTTACCTCAGATGCCTTAGAACACTCACTAATTCCTATAAGTGTAGGCATAGTAGGTTTAGGAGGTGGATTATTCTTAGGAATATAACTCATAAGTATTCGATCTAATGCCTTCTAAGTCTCTTC
This sequence comes from Thuja plicata, assembly GCA_018584345.1. Taxonomy (NCBI): domain Eukaryota; kingdom Viridiplantae; phylum Streptophyta; class Pinopsida; order Cupressales; family Cupressaceae; genus Thuja; species Thuja plicata. Next base: position 3,968,559 of record MU224229.1, on the reverse strand, counting down.
TTTCTTTGGTTCTCAATAAGGGTTTTAGTGATCCCAATATTATTTATCTCTCTTGTATTGAAACTACTGGAAACATATCATCAATAGCTTGATTCCTAATAGAATCATCTTCAATGTGTGCAAGTTTTTTCCTAATTTCTATTCTACCATATAGTTCTTTAGGTATACTTCCCTCTAACTCTAGTAGATTCTTCTTGAAAACAAGTAAATGATTTACTACTATGTCTTCAATCTTTATTTTATCAGATTTCTCATACCTCAAATAGTATTTGTCCACTGAAACAAGCTTACCTTGCTCAATATATCTCTTCTCCAACATCTTCAAATTAGGCTTCCATACATGTCTGTCACTTGAGGTCTCTTTTTTGATTTTCTTCTCTTCTCCTTCCAACCTCTGTTCCTTAGGAGCTGAATCCAATTTAGTGGATCTTGTGTTTCTCCAAGGTACTAGCTTTTCTGCCTCTTCCTGTGATGTCTTCTATGGTGGTGAAGGAGTGGTTACATCAATTATTGTAGAAGGTGGACTAGTTACCTACTCAATCTCTGGAGGTGGAAGGGTTGCAGTAGCAGTGCTTTCCAACCCAAAATATCTCTCTTCTATCTTCTTCCTTACTTCTCTCATCTCTTCTTTGGTTAAACCATCCTTAGCTCCACAGTCATCAATAGTGTTTTCTTCTTTTCTTTTCATCATCCCTCTAGTATCCTCTTCTATGAATTTAGCTGATTTTTCTTCATAGGTGCCCCATCTCTCCTCAGATGTATCAACTTTAGATGCCAACAGATGCTCAATCTACATAGTTAGAACTTCTGAACTGAATTCATAACCCATAGGGTAACACCATTTCTTCCTAGGTACATCTACCTCAAAGCATACATAATTAGTTTCAACCATGAAACAAATTGTATCCTTGTATTTCTCAACTAACTCTTTAGGAATTATGACTCTTTCATTCATTTTCTTCTGAAGAATTATGATCATTCCAAAAAATTCACCATCAACCCATGTGTTGTTTTGTCTTCGGTAGCTCTGTGATGTCTGAATACTAGTGGGTATCCCTTCTCTCCATGCTCTAGGGTGAATTCCTAGAAACTTGTTCTCAATGTGGATATACATATGAAATAGGAGTGAGCAAAATCTAAAGGTCTTAGATTTGTCTTTCTTAATTAGCTTTACATTTTCCAAGAATTGGTGTGCCAGAACCTCACATAGGTTATATTTAGTGGTTTCTTTTATCATCATGTAAGCCATCATAATTAATCCTACAAAAACTGAATTAGGTCTACTACTGTAGTAGATTTTGTATCCAAGTATCATAGCAATCAGTCTGACATCCTGTAAGAAAATATCATTCACTATCATAGCTCGCCTATCCCATTTAGAATGTGTTAGGGTTTGGACCTGTTTCTTTATGCTCTTCTTAGCCACAGGGATGACTCTAGTGTTGTCCAACCCAGTTATCTCATGAATTAATTGACCACATATCTTTATAGATTACTCTCCTATCTAGATGAACTGATCATGAACTCTACTAAGTAATATTTTGAACCATTCCTCTTCGCTCAACTCATATAGATCCAATATTTTCATAATGTTTAGGTCGTCTATGTGTTTGTATTCATTCTTCATTTTTCTATTATTAGTCATGTATTCCATTTATGTAGAAATCTCATCAAAACCCAATATATCATTCTTGCAATGAATGTATGCCCTAATATCCTTTACATGTAAGAAGTCATGCGGTGTCTAGGAAAATGCTCCTTCTAGGTTGTCTTCACAAGACATAAACAAATGTTTCTTGAATTTTTATCTAGGTCAATCTACAACATCATAAATCAAAGGTGCATCCATAGCTTCTATATGTTAGTAATAACTGAGAGGGGGGGTGAATCAGTGGCCTCAGAGATTTATCCAATTTAAAATTTAATCAACCAATCAATACTTCTCAAATTATTAAGTCCCAATAAGATGCATGCCTTTGAAATACTTGAAACAAATAACTGTCTGTCAGTTTACCTTGTCTATTCTTATTCTCCTTGATAACCGATAAGCAGTAAATTGTATTTACCTATACTCAGTAAATATGCAGAGTATACCAGTCAATCCATAAATGAATATGTAGAATGTAAAACAATAAATTAATAAACCATACACACATAACACAAGGATTTTAACATGAAAACCCTGTTAAGGGAAAAAACCACTGGGACCGATACCCCAAATGTTCACTCTTCTGAAGTGAGCCCTGTTAGGACCAACCCTGTTAAAGGCTACAAACACACTGTTAAGTGCAACCTTGTTAGAGGATTTTCAATACATAGGTTGTCACTTAGTATCTGGCATCTACACTACCATCCTTGAATCAGTCTCATGACTGTCAATAGGCTTTATGCAAATCTTACTACCATCCTTGAATCAA
>MU224229.1:3929611-3945975 GCA_018584345.1 Thuja plicata | reverse complement strand
TTACACATTTGTCCCCCTTCACATGTGAGCTCAACCATGAGCCATCACTTTCTCAAGTTGCTCACACATGTGTGAGCAACTTTGGTCTTCTCACCCTCTTACACCTTCTTACACCTTGTCATTGACCAATCACTTTCAAAGGTTTCTCACACATGTGTGAGCATCTTTCCCCCTTTGAATGGTCAAAACCCTAATCCACTTGGCCTCCACTTGGCCTCCACCTCATGGCCGCATCATTATTCCTGTGCAATCCTAGCCCTTCTTCCAACTTTGAATCTCCACCGTCCATTTTCCTCAAAAATCTATAAAAGAAGAGCCCTCACCTCTCCTTCAACAAGCACTTTTATCACATTGTCATGCTACTGGATTTGTGAGCAACCACATCCCAACTATCAACAACACTCTCCTCATCTTCATTTGGGAGGTTTGCATGTGTGGTTTTGAGTAGTTTAGTTTTTGTTTCTCATTCTTATTTCTATTCATTTGCATGCATGCTTTCTCCATATCTTTTGTATTTAAGGTGTATGTGATAATGTAGGAATTAATATAGTTGCTTATGTTTATTCCTTTCATACATTTTTGCATACTACAATAACAACCCTATTAAAGGTATACAACACCTTGTTAGGGGCCAACTAAGCTTACATCTCTTACAAAAAAACTTCTATTTACAAAGTGTTCTCAGTAATGAACAAAACAAGCATCTTCAATGCTTAGATAGTTCCAGTCATAGCTCCTCAACGATCTTTGTCAACCTCTCCTCTCACATCTTCCATTCACATACATACATATCCTTCCTTTTCTTATCATGCTATATCTTCTCTTTACAAAATTCTTCATATATATATATATATATATATCATCATCATCAAGTCGGCTCTCTTAATTATTATTACATAGTCAGCTCTCAATACAAAATATAACTAATAATGTAAAGAGTAATTACAAATTCGACGCTCTTACATAACTAAAATATAGGTTATCCAAAATTATAATCCAACTTAGCTTACCAAGATTCCACGATATACTCCTTGATTCATCGCTACTTGTTCAACTGCTCTGTTATGCTGTTCTGTTGTCTGTGCATGTCTTCAAATATCTCTAACTCACTTTAATCATCTCCAAAACCAAATTGATCTTAGGTGGAGGTCATACATACTCCATAGTATCTTCCTCTAAGCTCGCTCATCATCAAACGTCATACTCGATCATCTCTATCCAAAACAATACTATTATACTCTGTATTTCTGCTTCTATACTTAGTCATTTTGAAGACTGTGTCTCCAAAACTGAACTTCATTCCAAGTGATCAATATACCAGATGTGTTGCCATAAATGAAAACCCATAAGTTTCTCATACCATACCAAAATTATCACTGGCCAACAACTTTAAACATATCACTACGATCAAATGTAATGTAAAGATCAGGTTCAAGGTTGGGTTAAGGTTTGGGTTTGGATTGAGGTTGGGATAAGGTAAAGGATTGATATAGATTTGAAAGTTTTGGTTAGGAGGTGCTACAAATTTTTTCCTTGATCATTAAAACCCTCAAAAAATATGGTATTAGAATCAATGAGGTCTTGAATAATAGATTTCAAATGGAAGCACTTCTCAATATCATGGCTAAGTTGATGATGGTATTAACAAAAGGCTTTTTGATAAAAGGATCTAGGTAAAGGTTTGGATGTGTCAATTAGCTTAATCGTGGTAAGAGTTAACACTTTAGAATTAATAAAATTCAATATAATGATATGAAAAGATTCAAAAAGTTGTGTAAAATTACAAGGTCTAAAAATAGATGACAAAGAAGCCACATCTTTGGATGCTCCTACCACTTGCTCATCATTTTTTTTTGATGAATTATTGATATTGATGAATTTATTAGGTTTCTAAAACTTGTTATAGGACTTGGATGTGACATCAATCTTATCAACCGGATAAATTTTATTGGAGCTCTCAAATTGCCTCACTTGAAGAATATAATTATGAAGCACTACACAAAATTAAGTAAAAGAAGAAAATTTAGAAAGCATAATCTTATCTCTAATGTTTTTAAATTTGAAATGAAAATATTTTACACATCAATACCAACAAGATAGAAATATGAGCATTAAAATGCTTAAATTTACCAATACAATTAGTCACTTTTCTTTAATATCTTGTGTATAATGCATCAAATCAGTCAAAATATTCGTAGGACCAATATTGTTTTTTAAATTGTTGGATGAAATCATTAGAGAGATTTTGGAAATAGTCAATAGAATAAGGAGGTATAGAACAATACCATTGCAAGGCTTTATCTCGAAAGGTTCTAGTAAAAATTTTAGCCATAAACCTATGATCATGAGAGAAATCACTACACAATATTTAAAAGGTTTTAAGATGGATAAAAGGATCACCTTTCTCATTGTAAGTCTCTAGATGATGAATTTTCATGTATTGAGGGATAATAGGATGGAGGATATCCAAGGATAAAGGACTATAAATGTCACAAGTAAGAATTTTTAACTTGGATTGAGCCATGGAAGTGGTTTGTTATTGTAAAGAAGACACGGTTTGAGCCAAGATATTAGTGGTAGAGTTGGTAAAAATATTTATAGGAGATATGTGTGAAATATTTGGACTATTATGAAATATAGAAGGAATGGTGGAATATGAAAAAGGAACACTATTGTAAGTGGTATTGATGAAGGTAAAGAGACACATGGAACACTTGAAGGAATAGTGGGAACAATAGGATTAGGAATGATAACATGTGTAGGATTGATGTTTTGAACGAAAGTAGTTATAATAGGTGGACCATAAGTGGACACACTAGGAATGGAGGTAGAAATAGGCATGGAGGTCTCAATACTAGTGGTAGGTGGAATGAAACCTATCTTTTGGGAAAAATATCTAATATACTTGACATTATTATCAATGAAATGAGAGATACTACACAAGATATTAATACCATGTTCATCATTATAAATTATCTTCCTCAAACCCTCTACTACAACGATGACCTCAGGATTAGAGTTTTTGTGTTTGAAATATTTTGAACTTGCATAGGAGGAATTATTAAGGTCTCATCATTGTCATATTAGGAGTGGGAAGATTTGTTCTTAATAATAGGAGGAATGTCATTAGTATGCAATGGTTGTCTCATCAAGATTCCTATGAAAAATAGAGGACTTAGGATCAAAGGATCCCATAACATACAACTTATCCTAACCAAAATGATATAGGTGGGACTCAAGGTAATAGAATTCATGCACAAGATAATGAAAAAGATAATGAAAGAGATATTAAAAGAGACATGCAAATCAACTAAGAAAAATAGAAAAACAGATCTAATCATCACATATGAAGATCTAATATAAGGAATACAAAGAAGATCTACACATGCAAAGTGGATCTAACTACCAATATAAAAAGTATCAAATAGGATCTAACTATGAAGTAGGTTGACCATAAGACCAAATTACCAACAAAAACCCTTACCAAGAGATCCCATTAAGTGACATTGATCTGACTTATCTTAAGGTGGTTTTATATTCCAAGGTGTGTTATTTATTGATAAATATCTCCTTTTTCATTTCTTACCATTTCATATTACACATTTTGGTTCATGTCGGGTTCACCAAAATGGACAATGGGAAAAGGGAAGCAATACAAAAGAATAGATTACTTCTCATTTTTAAAGTTACATTTGTAAGGAAGATATCCCAATAGGCTTGGTAGGGTGCCAAGCACTAAATAGGATAATGATCCTTTTCCAAATATGTAAAATTGATAATGGGAAATCATAATGAGATAAGAATTCAGATTAAGAAATATCTATATGCATTTGGAATCAAAATAGGAGATGTGTTATTTTAGATCTAAATATTGGACTAACAAAATCCCAAAAATACCTGTAAGTGTAGATTTGGAACCTAAAGACTATAACTTGATTCCTAGTCAAATATGAGAAAGAATTGGAAGGTAAGAAATGCCAAAAACATTTTGTGCCCAGGGAAAAAATGCCAAAAATGTTCCATTCCCTGGGTTTTGGCCTCAAACTTCCAAGGATTGTCCAAAAGTTCTCGTTGTTTTCAGATTTTTCCTAATTGCTCTATAACTTGTTCTTATACAAAGAAAATGGGGAAGGAGGTTGGATAGAGAGGTTTTCCTCATTCAAACCCATTTTTAGGAATCAACCTTGAAATGAAATAAAGGAAAAGTGTGTTTTCATGTAGTAAAGGCTAGATCTAAAAGATGAAGTCTATCATATCTTCGCAACAAAAATGCTTCTTTAAATGTGATAAATTATATTAATGCAATAGATTTGACTTAACACAAAAACCCAAAATGAAATCATGAAATAAAAATCCTCATGGAGTGAATGTTATAATTATCCACAATGTTTGATTTAGGAGAAGAGGGAGAAGACTTGAATGAATGTGGATCTCCTTCCTTGATAGAAAAATAATTTTCTTGGCCTCCACTGGGGGCAAGAAGATAGATGTATGGAAGAAAACACCTTGAATTCTTAAGAATAATTTTATATCTTGAATGCTTGGAATTGATAGCTTGTAGGATCTTAAACTTGATTTACTTCCTTGTACTTGGTAGCTTGATTATGAATGCTTGATGATGAATGTAAATTCTTGATAATATTGATATGGTTACCAAAATGAGGAGAGATAAGGTGTTTATATACACATCATAAAATTTTAGGGGTTAAAACTCAAGAAGGCCGACCATGGGACCAAATTACCCACCAAAACCTTGACATAGAGCTCTGAGATGAATATGAATTGATGGAAATGGAAATGATGGGGAAATGTAACGTAACTGACCAATTAGACAAGTAAATAAAAAACTGGAAATAACATACTGATACAGACTGAAAGAGAGAAGAAAAGTAGAGAAACAAAAACTAGAATGCAAATATGAACTATGGCTGAAATCGAGGAACAAAATGTAGGATACAAAAACATTTTTGGCATTCTATACCTGGTGTTTCTGCCTTCATTTTTTGGGGATCTTCTAAAATTTCCTGATCTTCCCTGATTTTGTCTAACAACTCTTTAATAGATGAAAAAGGATCTACACCTTTAGATTTTTCTTCTACTTTCTCATCAACCTTGGAGAACTTATGCTATTGTCATCTTTAGCTACCTTCTATACTTATGCCCTTTCTATCTTTGAGAGTGCATTACCATTCATATCATTATCTTATTGTCATTATCTTTCCACATCCATCATCTTCATTATCAATCACCCATCTCCATTCTCCATAGCCTCTTGTTATTGTTGGAAGCTACAATTGAAACGATTGTTATATTGTAATTGATATCAAACCTTAACTGGTAAGACAGTTTCTATCTAGTAAAGTGTCATATAATTTGATTGATGAAGAAGATTTGAAAAGAGGAGATAACTAGTGAAATGGTGGAGTTATGAGAAACTACAATGGGTACTTGATGTGTTGGAAAATTGACAAGATAATGTGTTGTTTATCTTTAATACAAAGTGAAGAATGGAAGACTAAAAGCTTAGTCATGCTTGAGAAAAAGAGAAGAAGATTAAGGAACTTAAGTTCAAGCCGAGTGATGCAAGCATTGATTAAGCACCAGTACATGCTGATTTATATAGTGTCAACTGAGCATCAGTATTTACTAATTTATCTAGTGATGACTAAGCATAAGAACACAGTGATGACCGAGTGTTACTATTTTTGCAGTTTATGAAAGAATTGAGATCCCAGCCAACACGGTTGAATTCTTGGGATATGTAAAGCATGTGGAAGATAAGGATGAACATCATGGAGCATTTAGTGAGCATTTAATATATGATTAACCATCTCTATGTATGGATTCAAGAAGGAGTTTTGAGAAGTATCTAAAAATTAGAAGGAGAACAAAATGTTGGAAGAATTCATTGGATCTGACCAAACCATAATATCTATGGTGATGATTAAGAAAAAAAACCATCAAGCTACCTAGTTAGAGAGATATAAGGATAACCTAATTTTTGGTTATGGTAGAGAATAAGAGAGGTTGATTCAATTTATTAGCTAATCTAAGAAAAAGGTAGAGAAGGCTGAGAAGAGAAGTAAAGAATTATGAAGTGGTGATTGCTTGACAAATTTCAAAGAAGATTTGAGAGATAGAGATGATAATGAAGGCCAGTTAGTTGATCAACATTTGAGCGAAGTGGATCTGTATTTGCAAATTGATTTGTATTTTTCAGATCAAAACTATTGTTACTTTCTAACCATTATATCAGTTAAAATCCTTTAATCAAGGTTGACCTAACACTCATTTTGTAAATCCTTTAATCAAGTTGACATTCTAATGGAATGATCTAAGTCCTCTAACAAGGCTCACTTTTAACAGGGTGATTAAATCCTTTAACAGGGTCACACCTAACAGTGTGTATTGTAATCCTTTAACAGGGTCACACCTAACAGTGTGTATTGTAATCTTTAATAGGGCTGGCTGCTCACAAATATCACTTTAGAAGAGTGAAAGATTGGTAGCATGTTACTGGTGGTTTTCCCAGATTGGGTTTCCACATTAAATACTAGTGTCATAGTTGAGTGAATTTTATTTGATGTGTTGTACTATAAAGAGTGTTATATTCTACAAGTTGATTACTTTAGGACAGCGGAATGCAATTTTATGTAACTAATCATATGTTATAGAGACCAATTGGATTGTTGAGTAGATCTAAGTTGGTTAAAGAGTTTAAAAGTTCAATTGGTACATCTGGACATGAGGATAATTGATTCCCCCCCTTAGTTTTTATGAATAATTCTAACAATTGGTATCAAATAATTGTGGTGCTTGTAAGGAAAAGTTTGAAGGTACTTGAAGCTAAAGATCAAGATATATAAAAAGGAGGTACCAAGGCTCAACAAGGAGAACTTCCCTGCATGTAAAATTTTAATGAAGATACACCTATCTGGAATTGGAGAAGTAGAAAAATATTATGTGGAACATGATTACATATTAGTGCCTACAACTTTGAAAACTTAGAAAATGAAGGAAAAGAAAGAATACAATCAAGCAATGTTGGAGGCTGCATCAGCCCTAAGTTATCCTGAATTTGAAGACATAAAAGAGTGTACTACTGCAAAATAAATGTGGGACACACTAGCAACTATCTATGGAGGAGATACAAATGTACTAAGAGCCAAATATGAAAGCTTGAGAGGTAAGTTTGATGAAATGAGAATATTAGAAGGTGAAACTATTGTTCAATATTGTAGCTAAGTTAAAGAGGTTTTGAATGCTATTAGAGGAGCTAATAGAAATATTTATGATGATATTTTTATTAGCAAGGTATTGAGAACCCTACTTCATATTTATGCTATTAGAGTTTCTTCTATACAAGAACTGAGATGTACTCCTGGTAACAACTTAACTCTAGAAGGTCTAGTTGGTAGACTTACTACTTTTGAGTTATCAAATTTTGATAATTTCACCCCTCACAATGTTGATTCTACATTCAAATCACAATTGACTCTTCATAAGTCTAAAAAAGGAAAATAAATATGTGTTAATAGTGACAATGACACTTCTGATGATGATCTTGATGAGCTTAAGTCACTTATGGTTAGAAGACTATTGAGAGGGAAAGAAAAATTCAAAGGTAAACTTCCTATAATCTATTTTTCATGTAACAAAGTTGGCCATATTGCAGCAAGATGCCCTAACAAGAATGACAAGGATGAAAGAAGAGAAAGAAAGTACAAAGGAAAAAGGGATGACATAGACTAAAAAAGGTATAAGGAATATAAGGACAAAGGTAAGAAATACTTCTATATTTCTAAAAAAGAAACTGATAGTGAATCTGATAAATCTGATGACCATGATATAGAAGTTGTTTATGTTTCTATGAAAGATGATTCTGATGAAGATGAGAAAAATGCACTTATTTCATATGTGAGTAAAGGTAATAGATGAATAATTTATAGTGGTTACTAACATCATATGACTGGTGATAAAATTAAGTTTGAAACCTTAAATCGTTGCAATGATGGTAAGGTTAAGTTTGGTAATGATGCACCATGTCTTGTGAAATGAAAAAAAATCAATAAAACTGACTGATAAGATTAGAAGTGACAATGCTTATTGGGTTGAAGGAATTAGCTACAAATTTTTGAGTGTTGCACATTTGAACATTTCTGGATACCGAATTGAATTTCATCACAAAAGGCTAAAATATTTGAAACTACTAATGAACTAACTGGAAGTGGAGAACAGACAAGAGGTAATTTTTTTTATCTAGATCTATCTGATGAGAGATGTTTGTTTGCACAATATTATGATGTATGTGATGAAATTAATTTTCCATTAGTATGCCAACTACACTTTTGGTAAGCATACACCAAAAGGCAGGACGTGAGCAAACCAAAGATCAGATACTAAGAGATCACCGGAGATGACAGTGCAAAGAGAACCGATGACACAAGTAAGTGTGTAAACCAAAATCACAAAATAGAAAGATAAATAAGAACGCGACAAAGGAACCCAATATACAAGTTACAGTGCAGACCAACAAGAAAGATACATTGCAATTGACAGAACAAATCCGAAGGATAGTCAAGCATGACCAACAAACAGAATCAAAAGTTAGTTGCAGCCCACAAAAAGTGGATCTGACTTCCACATCAGATAAAGCAAGTGTATTCTATTTATAGGATATTTTAATTGTTTTAAATCCATTTCTTTAGGGACAAGATACATGAATGTAAGTTCTTTAATCATTCTAAATGATTTAAAACACATAGACTAGGAGATCTAGGTATAAGTTGTAAACTTGATCTTAGAGTTAACATTGCTTTTATCAAAACTCGATGAAGTCAATCCATCTATAAATAGATGATGCAATCATTCATTATTATGGATAAATAGATGATGTGAAGAGAGAGGAGAGTATGAATGAATCAAACAAGGACATCTATGGATTAGATTGAGAGTTTCAAGAGCAGGGACAAAAAAAAGTGAATTTGGTTAGCAAGAACCAAGAACAAAGCATACCGAGAATCAGAGGTAATATTCAATCACAGTTAAGGTGATAGAATTTTTATGTGAACTAAATAGGATCTGTATCAACAATATGAGATTGCATTTACCAGGTTAATTTGTAATTTTCTATCATTCTAACAAGTGGATAAAAGTGTAAAAATCCTTTCAAGGAAGGTGGATTTAACCATCCAACAACAAATCTCTTAACCGAGTGCACACTCAATAGTGTTGCTAAATCTCTTAACAGAGCAGACTTTAATAGGTCTCCACCAACACTCATAATATGGTAGATCATCAAAAGTGATCAAATTGTAAGCCTTAATTGACCCCTTCCAATCTATAGATAGTGAAGATTTTTTGGGTGCCATCCCCACCGTAGTTTTTACTTCCTCACAGGAGTTTTTTGCGATATCATATCTTGTGTTATGTGTCAATTTACTTTCATGAATGTTTCTATGAATGCTCACATGTATATTAATGTTATGAATTGATATAACTCACATCAAGATAGTATAAATTAGATTGAATGGATAGACAATTAATTAAAAAGGTTAATTGATAAAAAGGATACAAAAGTTTCAGAGGTAATGATTCACCCCTCCCCTGTTAGTACACACTTCCCATTAATCCCAAAAATTGGTATTAGAACTAAGTCTCTTATTGAAAATCTTAAAGGCTTAAGAGAAAAGATCATACAATGGAGAAGTACAGACTTGATAAAAATATTGAGAATAAAAGGCTTGAAATTCAAATGTTCTTGAACAGTATAAAGAAGCTAGAATCAGCATGAGACAACTGCTAGATGAAATAAAGAATATGGAATCTTACTATAATGAGACAGATTATCATGAGGAAGAGATACCAGATTTCTTTGATTCTTCAAGATCAACTACAAGCAAAGCATCAGATACATCAGAAGAAAGCATCACAAGCCTAACTGAAATCAATCTATATCTGGATGGACAAGTTAAATCTCTACAAATCTGTCAAGAGACATAGATGGTAAGGACGATTGATGTCATGAACAATGCTAGGCAAGTTGAGAAATTAAGAACACTAGCTATTGATTATAGAAGAAAGATCACAAAAAAGATACAAGAAAAAGATTCTGACATACAAAGACTTATAGAGCATCACCATGAGATTAAAAATCAAATTATTCTTATGAGTCAAGAGGCAAATAGATTAAATATTGAACTCATTGAAATAATAGAAACTATTGGTGAACTGAGTGATGAGAATGAAAAGTTGAAACATGAAATAAGAACTCAAAAAAAACATAATGAAATTATCAAAAAGGCTGAAGAAAGCAATAAAAGAATGGATGATTTTCTTGAAGGACAATGGAGAGTCAAAAACAATACCGATCTAGGTTTTACCGAGAATGGAGAGTCATCAAATCAAGATGATCCAAAGAATGTTTACACAAATTAAAGACCAAGAAATCTTATATGAAATCACTGTGGAAAGAAAGGCCATACATCAAATGTATGTAGAGGAAAAATGAAAGGTATTCCTAAATCTACATCTTCATTCATAGGATTCTGTTATAAATGTAACAAGAAAGGACATAAAGCATATGAATGTAAGTCTGAGATGAAACAACCAAACAAGGAAACCTAAATGGAAAAATACTATCCTACATGAAAAATGAATGGGCACACAAATCTTGAATGCTGGAAAAAGAAAAGGCAAGCATGGAAGCCTAAAGGTCAAGAAACTCCCTATCAACCGAAGAGAGTCGGTAATCAATATGTATGGGACTACAATACTTGGACAAATTGTATAGCATGTGGAAGATATGGTCACATTGCTACAAACTGTATGAGATAGTGGACTAGAAATTCTAGAGGTTGGACAAGCCCCAGAATGGCTTGCTTACATTGTCACAAAGTTGGTCATCTCAAGAAAGACTATAGAGACCGAATGACATAGACAATAACATATCCCAATGGAAACACCATTGAAAATATCCGAAGGGCTAGAGACAAGATGTGGAAAAAATCTTCAAGCAATGATGAAGCTGGAACAATAAATGCAAATGGTGACACCCCATCCAATGGATCTGGTGACATCACCACCCCCACCTAAGAAGAACAAGTAAGTATGGAACTACATTACCCATGTTATTACTTTACATCTGTTTCATAGTATGTTGATGTAATGCCAAATTAGCATAAGAAAGATGCATCATAGTATTACTTGTTAAAATTTGTGATAACTATGCTTTCGAGCATATATACTCAAACCCGTCAGTATACACTCAAAGCTAAGACTGCCTACATTTACCAAAAAGCATCAGTTAAAAGAAAAGTTGTTAAGTACAAACTGAGCCTCGTCGGTAAACAAGTAAATGAACAAGTTGTCAATAATACTGAAGCCTGTCGGTAAAAGAAAATTGAATAGCGACTACTCTGAAACATGTTAAGTGTCACTGAAGGAAGTAATGTCTTCACCGATGAACTCAGTCTTCATACACTGAGGAGTTGGTAAGAATTTATGGAATGCATTTTAGGGCAACACCTATAAATAGGGCATCAGAACAACTCATTTGTTCACGACACCCAAAGCAGAGCGACCAAGGTGATTTTTGAGCATAGAGCAAAGGGATCACAGAGCGATCACTACTCAACACACAACACTCCTAAGCTATTTAGGAATCTTTGCAAGCAATAAATAGTAAGTTCCAAAGAATTGACAACTCTATTTTTACGCAATATATAGAAGTCCTAAATTTGTGAAAATGGCATCGACTTCACGAACCATGAAATCCAAGAATGCAAAGAAAGATGAGTTCAAGCTCATCAAGAACATGACATGTGAGGAATCTAACTATAAGATCCATCCCAAGGTTTCCTCACAACCCAACGATACTGGTGCATTTTCACGCATTCCAGCTAGGGTTTTACTTTTTGAAGATGTTTGATCGTTCATACACTGCAAGATTGCACATATTGGAACATGAGAGGTTGAAGAAGCTTACAAAAAGTTGTACAATGATGATGGAATAATTAAGGAAGAACATAAACACATTGAAGTGAAAGGGTTCATCAATTCCCTAATGTTTTCGAAGGTCTTCAAAACTGAATGGATTCGGCTAGTGCTAAGCCGAATGCATAAAAACAAGCTATGGCTTGACAAACTAAAGGAAATAACCTGAGATGTCATTCATGCGGTCACTGATTACCCCATAACTGATAAATTTAAGGAACTCAAGCATCCACTGAAGGCCAATACTGAGAAAATGACTAGATCCAAATGGGATGGCAGAGGACTAAAAATTACAACAATAACTGATGATGAAATCAAGTTTGGTGCATGTGTTCTGGGCTATAAATTCTTCTAGGCAAGCAGATTGAGCATCATAGCATTAGGTGTAGTGGACACAGTGTTCAAAATTGTAAAGAAGGGAACACAATTAGAATTATCTAAGCTACTCCTGAATCAGTTGAAGGAAAACTTAAAGACTATTAGGAATGCAAAGTCAAACACCTGTAATTTTCGCTCATTAATAATGTGTATCTTCTTTTATTTTCAAGAAACACTCTCGTCGGTTGGAGATGTTAAATGGGATAGCACCAAACTAGTCACCATGAAAATCAATGAGCACATAGCTACACTAGGTGATAACTTTGAGATAGTCATGGATGAATACTTCAATGTATTCAAAGACCAAATGAAAAAGAGGGTAAGAACCCACGAGAAACTCATTGAACAATACAAGGATGAGATATGCTTCATGGTTGACACTGAAAATACATATATCAAACCGGCTATACCAAGGACACATGGTTAGAACCATTAGAATATGAGATCAACATTGATCTTTCTACCAATGCAATTAATGCCTTGATCAATGAACCATTAGATAAGAAGCAACCAAAATTTGGAACCTATGAAGAGGCCAAGACAAGAATCAAAACTGGCCTAGTTGTGAAGAAAATTGTCAGGAAGAAAGAAAAGATAGTAAATAATCTCAAGAAGATTCTATCAACAACCGAGGAAGACATCGAGCAAGATGAAGAAGTTGGACGGGAGGAAGAAATCAAAGAACAATTATCTATCAGTAAAGATGAAGGAAAGGATGACTCTGAGGAAATAGAGTTAGATTCACCACCTCCTCCACCAACTAAAAGGCCATGGACTACAACTGCTTCTAGGACAAGAAGCCAAACATCAAAAGACTCTACTCTTTCACCTCTAAAGAAAGGAAAGGTCAGGACTTACAAGAGGAAACCTCCCACACCAAAAAGAGGACAAAACAAGAAAGGAAGAAAATTCATTAGAACCCGAGAGGATATAGAGGACACCAAGCATGATGAAGCTATTGAAGAAGAAAGTGTCAAGGTAAAAGAACCTGACTCTATTGATGACATTTGTGTATATATTGAAAATTCTGGATCTATTATAGATCCAAACATTAGAAAATGGCCGAAACAAAATCAAGAAGATCAGAATAAAATTGAGGATGCCATGATAGCTAAAATGTACAACTTCAAATATGTACTAGTACAATTTGAAGGTAGTTATGTACCAAGGCAAATCTTGGATAGATTATACTCCCGTTGGACATTTGCATTGAATAATGAGAAAGAGATCAGAGAGAGAGTACTTTTTTCTCTCATGCCACTTGAATCAAAGAAGGTTGAAATAGATGAGATGATGGAGAAGTACAAAAAGGAGTTCTCACCGAAGCTGAGAGCATACAAAATCCTTGAAGGAAAGCTTATAGAGCTTGAGAAAGACAGCCATAAGAAATGGTGCAATATCATGAAAAAACCTATTGAGGAGGATAGCCCCAAAAAAGACATTCAACAATAAGATGTTAACAAGGAAACTCAAGATGACACATCCATTGATTTAGGTAAAGAAGAAGATGATACAATAGGTAACAAGATTAAAGATGTTGTAGATGAAACATGGGAAGACACCACAAATGATAACATTGTAGATACTAATGTCATTGACATTACTGATGACCCAGCAGATGAAGTGAATAAGGATGAAGATGTCACTGCTGAAAAGGACAAAATTGATGAGTAGGACACAACAGTTGATAGTGCACAGGTGAATTTTATAGGAAACATGCCTATATTGATACAAGCTATCAATATCCTGGAAGAAACAAGCAATTCACCTGAACAAGATACTCCCAAGGATGCAGGAGAAGAAGAAAACAAGGATAACACCGATGGTTAGCTAGACATCAGAGATACTCAAGATGTAACCGACACTAATAAAGTTATTGGAGGACAAAAGGAAAAGGATGCAGATACTCAAGACAAGAATGCAAAAATAAAGATTGATGAAGTAAAGGACACCAATGAAGGAGACAAACCAAAAGATGGTACTCCTAAGGAAACTGACAAAAGTGCTACCAACAATGTAAAGGTGAATGTGGAGACATCTGCAGACACCCAACGAGCTAAAACCGGTGCTAAAAAGAAGAAAGAAGCACAACAAGTCACTTCATCAAGCACAACAGAGAAGGCCAAAAAATTGGCAATGGTGTTACATTCTACTGAGTCATAGAAGAAGAAGAAGAAAACAAAGAAGAACAAGTTAGAGGTTACATTGGATGAAATCATTAAAATACCATATTGTGACCCTCTACACTTGACTTTGAAGAATTACAGGAATATGTAAAGATATGCCAAAGGAAGGCATTGCAAGAGAAGTTGAAGAAACAACACAGGGACTCCATGGTACTGGAGACAACATAGGACATTCTACATCAAATAGTGCTCAATGTTGATATTGATCAAAGAAAAAAAATACTTGATCAATTAGATACCCTCACTGATGCAATTACAACTCAGAACATTGATGCTAAAAAGGCAACAGAGGAAAGAGATGAGATAAAGTACCAACAAAATCTCATAGAGAACATCAGCCAAGAAGTGGCAGTAAATAAGGTAAAGCTATCAGAATTCATATATGAATTGGATCCAATCATATCTGAAGCCATAGCCTTAATTCAAAAGTTGAGCACAATAGAAAAGTTCACTAAGGAGAATAGTGACAACATTGCAAAGCTAGATACCGATCTAGAAAATAGTGCACAAAGCTTAACCACCGATGGAGACAATGCATTCAAGCTACATTATGAGAAGATAATTGAGATTAAATGGTTAAGGAAAGAGCTATGGGAGGCAGAGACACATTTCAGGGAAGAAGTAACCAAGCTCCAAGCTCAACTTCTGTCAAATCTTACAATGCTCCAACATCATATTAGTTCAGCAAGGCAATTGATTGCAACTCCTGAGATGTCTGTGGTAGACATCATCTATGATATGCATTCAAAGATCACACTCAATCACATGGATCTGGAGAACCTCAAAGAGAAATGGGAGAAGATGATGGAAGACATGAAGTTTTGACATTCCCATATTTTTGATAAGTTCTAAAGGTAAAGACCTTTGCCCTTAATATCAAAAAAGGGGGAAAATGAAGAGCACAAAATACAAATAGATAAATGATTATATGTACATTCATTCATTCCGATGGGAAAATGGTAAATAAGATATGTATATGTATATTCATAAGGGGAAAATGATAGTATAATTAAAAAAAGTGATGAAAATGATATGTATAAGGAAATACATCATATGTACAAATATACCGGCATATACATAGGGTGAGTCATTAAATGACTAAGGATTATATATGTTGTATATACTTAACATTTTGTTAATATTTTGCACATATTAGTTTTTGATACTAATGTCAAAGGGGGAGATTGATGACATTAATTTTCCATTAGTATGAAAAATACACTTTCGGTAAACATACACCAAAAGATAGTGTTGGAACTATATTGAGATGATATACTGAGAGGGGAGGGGTGAATCAGTACCTCTAAAACTTTTCTTGGTTAGCCCATTAACCCTTAGTCATCAGTTTATAATTTATCTTATCTAACTGTTCATCTTTCTTTATGCATATGTAATTATATCATACATTCTTTTTAGTATGTAACCATAACATAAACATTCATGAAAATAGATAACACATGACACAAGATATGATATCGTAGAAAACTCCTATTAAGGAAGTAAAAAATACAGTGGGGATTATTACCCACAAAACTTCACTATCTATAGATAAGAAAGGGCCGGTTAAGGCTTACAATTTGTCAATTCTAATGACCTACCCTGTTAGGAGTATTACAGTGGAGACCTGTTAAGATCTACTTCATTTCAAGCTTAAGCAACACTGTTAAGTGTGCACTCTATTAAGAGATTTGGAAAGAACGGTTAAGTCCACCTTCTACAAAAGGATTTTAGATGTGATGCACTTGTTAGAATGCAACTACATAAGTATTTGATCTAATGATAAATGCAATCTTCAATTGCTGATAA
>MU224229.1:3872630-3902567 GCA_018584345.1 Thuja plicata | reverse complement strand
GTGGCATTCATTCTCATGGGAGTTACACTTTGAACTCCTTCTCTCATCTCTACATATAGAGATATTTCTCCTCTCTTCTTCATATTCATACAACACTTCTCTATTCTCTCTCTCATTCTTCTAAGTTATTGTATGAGCTAAAGCTCTCTCTCTCTCTCTCTCTCTCTCTCTCTCTCTCTCTCTTTTGGCTATTTTTCCCATTCATAATTCACGGGGGTTTTTTTATGCTTTTCCCCCTTCAAAAACTTCTTGTCTCCTTTGTTGTTTCATTTTGGTGTATGCTCTAAGGATATACTTGATTCATGATAATCTTCCTTTTTCCTTACTCAATTGGATTAATTTGTTCCTAGCTCGAATTTATTTTCCATTTTAACATTTTACTTCCTCACAGGAGTTTTCTGCGATATCATATCTTATGTTATGTGTCAATATTTTACTTTCATGAATGTTTCTATCAATGCTCACATGTATGTTAATGTTATGAATTGATATAAATCACATCAAGATAGTATAAATCAGATTGAATGGATATAGAATTGATTAAAAAGGTTAATTGATAAAAGTGATACAAAAGTTTTAGAGGTATTGATTCACCCCTCCCCTCTCAGTACATACTTCCCATTAATCCCAATAGTATGGTTATGACATAAAAGATTGTGTCATGTGAAATTTGATAATTTTTTAAATATTAGTAAGATGAAAAGAGTAAGAGGGTTACCAAGATTTAATAAACCTGATAATGTGATGTGTAAGCAATGTCAATTGGGAAAATGACAAAGTCTAGTTTCAAGAGAAAAAACTACACTTATGATGATATTTTGGAATTGGTTCATACTGACCTTTGTAGACCTATTAGAGTGAAAATCTACTGTAGTGATAAATATTTCATTTTTTTTTATGATTACTCTAGAATGATGACTATGATTTTTCCTAAAGAAAAATCTGATGTCTTTCAATTGTTTAAGTGGTATTTGGAAAAAGTTGAAAAAGAGACAAGTAAGAGCTTGAGATGTCTGAGATCTAACAGAGGAGGAGAGAGTATATCTAATGAGTTCAACTTATTCTGCAATGATAGAGGAATCAAAAGATAGATGTCTACACCAAGGAATCCCCCATAAAATGACATAGCTGAAATAAGGAATAGATCAATCATGGATTGTGCTAGAACACTAATGATAGAGAATAATGTTGCACAAAAATACTAGAGAGAAGCTATATGTACAACAATCTATACCTTGAACTGAGTACAAGTCAAGAAAGGTACAAATGTTACACCTTATGAGTTATTGTATGGTTATGCACCTAATGTAAAATACTTTAAAGTCTTTGGAATAAAATTTTATATACTGAAGGACAATAGGAATGGAATAATTGATGCTAAAAGTGATGAAGGCATATTCCTAGGTTATTCCACTAAGAGAAAAGCATATAAGTGTTTGAATTCTAACACTAACAAAGTTGTGGAAAATGTAAATGTTAGAATTGATAAATATGCAGAAAAGAATGAAGTTGAATACAAGAAAGAACCTGAAGATTACAGATCTTTTGTATAAATGAATGAAGGAGAGCCCAAAATTTTACCTAAACTAGAGAAAGAAGCAGTTGAGCAACAAAATGATGTTATCGAGAAATAGAAAGAATCTTTCAAGACACAACAAGAAGCTATCGAGAAACAAGAGGTAACTTTTGAGCAATAAGAAAAGGAAGCAAAGACACAAAATGAACCTGAAGAGAATTTTCTCGATGAATATGAAGAACAACAACAAGAAGAAAGGAGAACATAGCCTACACTAGCAAAATATATAATAAGACATCATAAACCTGATCAAATCATTGGAGAAAAAGATTCAGAAGTCATGACAAGAAGCAAGGTGAAAAATCAGACATGTTTATTATGTGATTTTGAGCCCAAATCAGTGAAAGATTCTTTGGATAATGAATATTGGATTCAATCCATGAATGAAGAAATTGAGAAAATAGATAAAAACAAAACTTGGACACTAGTACCTAGACCAAATGATAAGAATTTTATTGGAATGAAGTGGGTATTTAGAAATAAGATGAATGAGCATGGAGAAGTCACAAGAAACAAAGCTAGACTGGTATGCAAAGGATATGCACAAGAAGAAGGAATTGAATATGGTGAGACATTTTCCCCAGTTGCTAGATTGGAAGGAGTTAGAACTCTACTTGCATATGCAGATTACAAAGGATTCAAAGTGTATCAGATGGTTGTTAAATCAACATTTATGAATGGAATACTGGAAGAAGAGGTATACATTGAACAACCTGAAGGATTTTTTGATTCAAGAAAGAAGAATATGTTCTTCAAGCTACACAAAGAACTGTATGGATTGAAGCAAGCCCCTAGAGCATGGTATGAAAGATTACAAAATTGCTTAGTCAAAATTAGTTTTACAAGGACAAATGACAATACTAATCTGTACGAAAATTTTGAAAAAGTTAAAGGGATATTATTATCTGAAACATTTGTTGATGATATCATATTTGGAGGTCAAGATGATTTATGCCAAACATTTGCAAATGAAATGCAAACTAAATTTGAGATGTCTATGTTTGGAGAGATCAAATTTTTTGTTGGTTTGCAGTTTTATCATATTAAGAAAGGTATCTACATTACTAAATCTAAATATATCAAGGCGATACGAAAACCTTTTTCATTGAGGACTCAAGAATAGTAGGTACACCCATGACTACTAGACATAAACTATCAAAGAATGATGATACAACAGAAGTAAATCAAACCTTGTATAGGTCAATGATTGGGAAGCTACAATATGTTGTTCACAGAAGACCAGATATTGCATTATAAGTTGGGATTGTTTCAATACTTTCTACAAATCCTAAAGATAATCACATGATGGTAGTGAAAAGGATACCGAGATATCTGAAAGGAACAGAGGATTATGGATTGTATTATAAGAAGAATGAGAAGATTGAACTCAAAGTTTATACTGATGTAGATTGGGCAGGCAATGTTGATGATAGAAAGAGTACAAGTGGTGGCACATTCTTTTTAGGAAATATATTAGTCTCTTGGACAAGAAAGAAACACAACTATATTTATCAATCTACTATAGACGTTGAATATGTAGCTAAAACAATTAATTGTTCAAATATAGTGTGGATCAAGCAATTTTTGAAAGGTATGAAGGAAGAGACCACTAAGCCAATTGTTATTTTCTATGATAACACAATTTCTATCAATATATCAAATAATCTTGTGATGCACACTAAGATGAAGCATATTGCTATCAAGTATCATTACTTGAGAGAGATATTTCAAGAAAAAGAAGTAAGATTGAAATATGTGAATACAAAGGCATAGGTAGTAGATATATTTACTAAATCATTACCCAGGGATGCATGAGTATCTAAGAGGTAAATTAGGGGTGATTCCCCTACCTAAGGCTAACTCAGATCAAATGGAGTGATTGCATCAAATGTATTACCCAGAATATCTGACAAATTGATGCAAGGAGGTCACACTTTAGGAGTTGCCTAAAGTTGTGAAGAGTAAAGCATGAGATGTTGATCAGTCATAAGCAAGATGATAGAGGGAACATAAATTTTAGAAACCTGATAGAGAGATATCTACATGGTGAAGATAAATAACTTTGGAATTATTTTCAAAGAGGGAGAGAAGACAATGAGGGAGATAAGATACGTTATACAGAGAGAGATCTATCCAAGAGGGAGCTTATATTTTCATTAGAGAGAATCATAATGAAGCTAAGGACATTAATGATAATTTGTTAATAGAACATATTTTTTGGATTGTATGGTAACTACTCATGTGGATTTTTCCATCAATGTCAAAGAGGGAGATTGTTATTATCTACAATTAAAATAATTGTTATATTGTCATTGATGTCAAATATTAACTGGTAAGATAGTTGCTATCTAGTAAAGTGCCATATCATTTGATTTATGAAGAAGATTTGAAAATAGGAGATAACAAGAAGACCTAGTGAAATGGTGGAGTTATGAGAAACTACAATGGGTACTTTATGAGTTGGCAAATTGACAAGATAATGTGTTGTTTATTGTTAACACCAAGTGAAGAATGGAAGACTAAAAGCTTTTTCTTGACCAAGAAAAAGAGAAGAAGATTAAGGAACTTAAGTTCAAGCCGAGTGATGCGACTATTGACCGATTGCTAGTACATGAAAAGATATATAGTTTCAAACAAGCATCAATTTTTATCAAGTTATCTAGTGATTGTTAGGAATAACAGTCCACAAAAAAACTAAGAGGGTGGGGGTGAATAAGTTGTGATATAGAATATTAAACTTTAAACTTTAAACATTATAAACTAAAACTGCAATGAAAATGATAACACAGTAAATGCCAACACAATAAAAAAATAATTAATGTCAAGGAAACCCTATTAAAGTTAAAACCCCAGTGGGAATTAGCATGCACAAATAATGTATTTAGAGTATAGTATCTTTTTTAAAAGATTTAGCCTTGTTAGGAGATTATTAAAACATTATAGTACTCAGTCCCTATTAGGAGACAGGCCCTATTAGGAGTCAAGAAAAATTGTAGGCTCACTTCCCAAAGAAGGTTAAAGTCACCCTCAAGGATTCACAATCCAAAAAAGTATATATAGTAAATATACAATCCAGTGAACTGTCTGATAGCAACTATCTTTGCGTGGTCATTTCCAATGAAGTATCTTTATCACAATATTTTCTCTACATCTAGCAACAAAACAAGCCTTGCAACATTCACTTCTCTTCCTTTTCAATCTCTACCACATCTTTCCAAAATAAAAGATCAATCATATAACCCTTTTACAATAACTCATTAGGTTGGCCAATTAAGCTTTCATAATACACAAATAATTAATTAGGTCAGCCAACTAGGCTTTCCTAATATAAAAATAATTATTTAACCCCTTGCTAAGATACACATGGTACCTATAACAAGTAAACATCAAATACAATCCATTAGGTATGCTCCAAGATCCACAATCAACACTCACAATTCATAATACACACTACATGTCTGAATTTGGCCACCAAATAGGTCTCCTCCAGAATACACACCACAACTGATGTCACCAATGTGCTCATGCAAATCGACCAATACCCAACATTACTCAATATGTCCTCTATCATCTAGTAAGCTTGCATCACCTGAAATATATTTTTTGTAAGATATACCAAAAACACAAAGACCTACTCTGTCAAGCATCATATTTACAGTCCAAAAACTAGTCTTCATTAAAATAATTGTAACATCCTCAATATGCAACATAAAGCCAAGATAACTTAGGAGCGAGGTCAACACACATACTTCTTCATATAACCAACTTTGATTGTTTTGAAATATCTGTACAATGTCCATACACTTCTTCCAGTCAAGTAACCAGTATGTTCTCTCCACAAAAACATATGTTGACATCAGTAACAAAACATGAATATCAACAACTTCAATAGTATCCAAATCTGATATCATCCAACTATCTCCCCCTTTGGCATTGATGAAAATATATGGGAAAATCCATCAACCCAAAAGTACTCTCTCTCAATACAATCTTCTCAATATCCTCAACACAAATCTCCCCAAAATAGTAGGGATTTTCACATAGAATCTTTCCCCCTTTGACAACAATAGCAAAGGGTGCCATAACTCATCTGTAATATTCTATAAGGTGTATATTTTTCAAATCTTCATGTCCAACAACCAAGTGCAAGATCACCCAAATGTGCTCTAGTGTTCTTGTGATCACTCCCCCTAAGGAGTAGATCCATACATAAAGTGCAGAAAATGATATAGCTCTGAAAGCCACTAGACTGATACATATCAAATCAATTAATTATCACAAGGAGGGGCTCTAACCCCAATCATGCTTCTGAGATACTCAAAAACATATTTTGGCAAAGGCTTTGTAAATATATCTTCTATCTGTTCCTTTGTGCTAATATACTGTAGTTTAATCTCTTTCTTTGCTAGCTTCTCCCTCAAGAAATGATATTTAATAGAAATGTGTTTAGTCTTTGAATGAATAATAGGATTCTTTGACATATTCACTATGCTAGTGTTATCACAATGGATAATTATTGGTTCTTCAAAAAATATTCCAATGTCCTTCAACATTTTTTCATCCAAAAAACTTGTGTGCAATTTATTGCAGCAACAACATACTCTGATTCAGCAGTAGACTGAGCAATACAATTCTACTTCTTACTTAACCAAGAAACCAACCTTTTCCTAAGGAAAAATGCATCACTACTTGTACTTTTTCTATCATCCACATTACCTGCCCAATTAGCATTAGTATAAGCTTACAAATTAAAATCATCTATTTTTTTATACCACAATCCATATTCTGTTGTTCCTTTTAGGTATCTAAAAATTCTTTTCATAGTAGAAAGATGTGTTTCTTTAGGATCTTCTTGGTATCTTGCCACAATTCCAGCTGCATTGGTAATATTTGGTCTATTGTGAGTTAGATATTGTAGAACACCAATCATAGATCTATACTTTTTTTGAAAAAAACTTTGAATCTCATCATTACTAGTCAGTTTGAATCCAGTCACCATAGGTGTTCCAATAGGTTTACAATCTTCCATTCCAAACGTCTTCAACATTTCCTTAAGATACTTAGTCTGAGATATAAAAATGCCATTCTTACTCTGTTTGATTTTAAACCAAGAAAAATTTTCACTTCACCAATCATTGACATCTCAAATTCATTTTCCATTTCTTTAGAGAACTTATTACTCATCTTATCATTTCTTCCAAAAATGATATCATCAACAAAAAATTCTATGATTAAGATTCAATCTTCATCAGATCTTAAATATAAATTATTGTCTGCATTACCTTTTCTGAAACCAAGATGAAGTAGATATTTGTCAGGTCTTGCATACCATGCTCTTGGTGCTTGTTTCAATCCATACAATGATTTCTTCAACTTAAAAACCATGTATTCATCATCTGTCAAAGGAAAACCACCAGGTTTCTCAATGTATACTTCTTCTTCCAGATCACCATTTAAGAATGTTGATTTCACATCCATTTGATATAGTTTAGAATATTTATGTGCACCATAAGAAATAAATAATCTCACAGCTTCCAACCTAGCAATAGGAGAATAATTTTCTTCATAGTCTATGCCTTCTTGTTGCAAGTAGCCCTTACACACAAATCTAGCCTTGCTTCTTACCACTGTTCCTTCCTCATCCATCTTATTTTTGAAAACCCATTTAGTACCTATCACATTTTTGTTCTTAGGTCTTGGAACCAATTCCCAAGTATTGTTTTCTTTATTTGTTCAAGTTCTTCTTCCATAGCTTTAGTCCAAGATTCATCTCTACATGCTTCATCAGTAGTTTTTAGCTCAACTTGAGAAATCAAACAAATTTCATCTCTAACTCTAGATCTAGTCATTATAGCTTTACTTGCATCACCAATAATTTGATCTTTAGGATCATTTTTATTTACATACCTCAGAGTTTTAGGAGTCTCAGTAACCTCAATCAAATCATCGTCAATTTCATGTTTAATCATCAAAGGTTCTTTGGGTTCAGTGGTGACCTCTTTTATCTCTGTAATCTAACCATGGTCATATATTCTTTCTTGAATCTGAAACTTTTCATCTATCCTCACATTGGCACTTTCGATCAAATACCTCAATCTCAGATTAAAACATTTATATTCTTTACTCTTAGTAGAATAACCAAGAAAAATTCCTTCATCACTTGTAGCATCAAATTTCCCTATCTCATCATCTCTTTTAATATAACATTTACTTCCAAATATTCTGAAATATTTACAGTAGGTGTATGATCAAACCATAGTTTACAAGGAGTCTTACTTGTACCTTCTCTAATCTAAATTCTATTTAAGGTGTACACAATAGTGCCAACTGCTTCTCTCTAATGAACATGTGACATATTTCCTTATATCAACATAGTCCTTGCAACATCTAATATAGTTCTATTTCTTCTCTTTGCTATCCCATTCTGTTGTGGAGTCCTAGGAGCTGATGTCTATCTATATATTCCATGTTCTTCATAGTAGGTGTTGGTGCTCAAATCAACAAATTGGATTTCCTATGGACTTGCCAATACAATGCTGGGAAACCCAAGTGATTTGGCCAACTAACAAGTCACAACCAAGGCAAGGTTGGAACTTCTGCAATTCAAGCTCTACAAAACCAAGGCTGGTAGGCCTTTACCTTGACTTATCCTTCAAGTTAAAAGGATTTTTATAGAAGATAAGAAATACTTCAACCTTATCTTTCAAGTATGGAAAGGTACTTGAAAGAAATCTAACTGAAAGCAATATATCATAAATTGTAAACTGAAATACTTTAAGTAATTGAAAGAATGTTTAGTAAATGTGTATGTAATTTAAAATCAACAGATAGATAAGATATCACAAAACTGTAAACAATGAACTGAATAACTATAATCCAAATAATGATTAGACCAGTGCCTTATTCTATCACGGGAAATAGAGTCAAAATCATCCCAACCCTATGTACAACCTCAGAGATAGTTTGCAAGAAACATATCACTTCAAAGGTGTTATGATAAGAATGTATTTTAAGACAAATCCATAGATATCTCAATTGAGTTGAACTCCTCAAATGACAGACCGGCTGATTGTGGCCACAATCAATTGAATTTAACCGTGCAAGATGAAAAGACCAATTGATAATGAAAGTTGTAAATTTAATCAATTAAGTATGTAACATCAAACTATCACTTTGAATAAAATCTAAAGATTTTATCCAAGGGACTATCAAAAATGAAGTTGAGTCAATTCCCACGGATGAAATAAAAAACACTTATCTTTATTGATTTTGAAAAAAATAGTACATCCAGGTCCATGTTATAGTTGTTGATTAAAAACTATCCAAATATGTGAAATTATATTATATTGTATTGTCTTGTCTCTTTAAATTTTACATTATATGTGTGTGTGTGTGTGTGTGTGCGCGCGCGCGCGTGTGTGCGTGTGTGTGTGCGTGTGTGTATGCATGTGCATGTGTGTGTGTGTGTGTGTGTGTGTGTGTGTGTGTGGCTTTCACACCTCTTTAGGGTGAAAAGAAACAACCCTTATTATAAATTATTTTGAAAAAACAATAAACTAACTAAAAAAAACTACCCAAATTTTGGATTTGGCTTTGGTAGAAAATCCAAAACACCTTTTGAAAAGCTAATATTTCTGCTAGAGATAGGAAATGTGATTTCCTGAACTGGGTCATTTTTTAACATTTGACCATTTTCAGCCTCTGTTAGCATCATCTTTGTAGCAGGTCAAAATTCTAGCATTTTTTGAAGGCTTCGATTAGTTAGTTCTATTTATTTGTGTCATAAAGCTTCCTTCCTTTGATTTTTTTTAGTATGGAGAAACTTGATTCTTGATAATGGATTGGGACTTCTAAATTCTCAAAATTTAGGGTACCACCAGTGGCTCTTTCTGGGGACATATGCTCCTTATGAGCATAGTGAGATTCAAGCTATCTCTAGAGAAGAAGACCAAGTATCCACACTTAATCTGATGCAAAGTGAAATTGGGTGGCCTTGAGCCCCCCCAAAAAATGAACACTGCTTCTTTCCTCGATCGAACACATAATTCTGATCATGTAATACTTTGGATCTCCTGAATACGATGCCACCATTCTCATGGACAACATTCATTGCTTTATTAACACACTTTGACTTTTGTTTACCCTTAGAAAAGTCAGCAGGTGCACTGTAGTCCTTGCTAAACAAAAGATCCACATGCATTTGATTAAACCTACAAGTAACTAGATTAAGCTCTTCTTCTTAGATTCCTTTACGTACACAATCTTCCCTATACTCAAGATGTTGTTTCTCTTCACAAAAAATATTTGGAGATAACTCACATTCAAGAACTTCCTTCTTATCAAAAATTTGATTAGATAGGATACTCAGATAATTTTCAAAACTAATCTTCAATACATTCTCCTCATTATGTCTATCTGATTCCATCTCATCTTCACATGTTTGATACAACTTCTTCTCATAGGATGAAATAATGCATGTCTCACTTTCTGAATACATTTTCCCATACATATTTTGAGTTTCATCATCTTCAAAATGATCACTAGGCCCACTGTCTTTATCATGATGTTGATGGACTTGATTTCATAGAAAATATTCTTCAAATAATGGATTCAAGGATGTAGAGGGATTGTGCATATCTCCATGAGAGATTTCATCTGAAACTTCTTCATGTTCATATGTTGTATGCTATTCTATTTCATCTCAATTATTTGATTCTTTTAATTTATCATCTTCTTCATCTAGTACCCCCTAAGTATGTACTTATCCATCAACTTTCTTATCATGGTGAATTGGTAAAAAAAATTTACCACTCTTCTCAACATGTTTTTCATATTCCATGTCTAGTAAATGAGATTTCTTCTATACTAAGAAGATCTTCTTCCTCATCATCATGGTCATTGATACCTTTTTCCATGCAAATGTCACTATATATAGATTCTTCTTCAATCTGATCCAAATTTTTCTCCTCCATGTCATCACAAGTATTATTATGGTTCTGAAGAATGGATGCTTCTTAATCTTCTATATGACTAGTGCACTCATCTTTCTCACCAAGATAATCATCAAGCACAAGGCCTTGTTCAATCTAAGCATAAGCCTCCCTTTTTCTGTCTTCATCATCTTCTTCTAATATATGTTCAAGGAACTTTACAGAAGGATCATCTGATGTGATTCCCAATTTTTTGAGCTTTCTCATGATTTATTTTTGTGAAGGCATAATTTTTGAAGGTTTTTCTTGAAGAATTTTCACCATTCTTATCAAAAAATATGCAGAAGACTCCCCTTCAAATCTCTCCAAGCCAAAAAGTGCTTCAAGTGGAGACATACTAGGATCCTCTTCCATACTGAAACTTCAGTCTTCATACCTTTCATAGCACATGTTTTTTTCTTCACCACTAGCATCATGAAATTTATAAAGAAACCATTTCTCAAATTGTCTCCATGATGAGATGGACTGCGTAGGTAATGATTCATATTCTTCTTGTGAATTATTTTTTAATGACCATGCAAACAGTTTCATGGAATCATCTTCTGTATGGACCTCATAATTATCAAGGAATATATGAAAAGCATCCAAATGATCAAGACCTTATTCATCATAATCTCCATAAAATTTAGGAACCCTCTGTTAAAGTTGTGAAAAAAATTCATTTGAACTGCATTGAAACTTTCTAAGATCCAAAGGCCTGGTATCAACAGGAATAAAAAACCTTTTGAATAGAAATTTAAACATTATGTAATAGATTTTCTATTAATAATTAAAGGAAAAATACTCATCCCTTCCAAGCTATCTCCCTCAGTGGAGAAATTAAAAATTTATGACATACAGGGTCACTGCCTTTTAATCTCCTTATGAATCTTTTCCCTCAGTAGAGTCACTAACTGAAATAATTTATTAAATAGAGTTTCCACCTTCTTATCAGAAGGAAAATACTTACTATCTTCTGAGTTCTTTTCTCCCAGTAGAGTCTTAAATATATCACTAGAGCTTCTATGTAAAATATAAAAATGTTATTTTGAACAACTCCCCAGTGGAGTTGCCAATCTGTTGGTGCTCAAATCAAAAGATTTGATTTCCTATGGACTTTCCAATCTAATGTTGGGAAACCTAAGTGATTTGGCCAACTAACAAGTCACAACCAAGGCAAGGTTGGAACTTCTGCAGTTCAAAATCTACAAAAACAAGGTTGTTAGGCCTATACCTTGACATATCCTTCAAGTTATAAGGCTTTTTATAGCATATAAGAAACAAGTCAACCTTCTCTCTCAAGTACGACATGACACTTGAAATTAATCTAACTGAAAGCAATATATCATGAATTGTAAACTGAAATACTTTAATTAATTGAAAGAATGTTTAGTAAATGTGTATGTAATTTGAAATCAATAGATAGATAAGATATCAAAAAACTATAAAAAATGAACTAAATAACTATAATCCAAATAATGATTGGACCAATGCCTTATTCTATCATGGGAAACAGAGTCAAAATCATCCCAACCCTATGTACAACCTCAAAGATAGTTTGCAAGAAACATATCACTTCAAAGGCGTTATGATGAGCATGTATCTTAAGACAAATCCACAACTATCTCAATTAATTTTAACTCCTAAAATGATAGACCGATGGATTGTGGCCACAATCAATTGAATTTAACTGTGCAAGATGAAAAGACCAATTGATAATGAAAGTTGTAAATTTAATCAATTAAGTATGCAACATAAAACTATCACTTTGAAAAAAATTTAAATATTTTATCCAAGGGACTATCAAAAATGAAGTTGAGTCAATTCCCACAAATAAAATAAAAAACACTTATCTTTATTGATTTTCAAAAAAATAGTACATCCAGGTCCATGTTACAGTTGTTGATCCAAAACTATCCAAATATGTGAAATTGTATTATATTGTATTGTCTTGTCTCTTTACATTTTATATTATGTATACATATTTGTTTGAGTGGCTTTCACACCTCTTTAGGGTGAAAACACACAACCCTTATTACAAATTATTTTGAAAAAAAACAATAAACTAACTAAAAAAATAACTACCTAACTTTCAGATTTGGCTTTGGTCAAAAATCCAAAATACCTTGTGAAAAGCTAATATTTCTTCTGGAGATATTAATTTTTTTTTCTGAACTAGGTCGCTTTTAGATTTTTAAAATTTGGCCATTTTCAGCATCTGTCGGCATCATCTTTGTAGCAGGTCAAAATTCCAACATTTTATGAAGGCTTCGATTAGTTAGTTTTATTTATTTGTGTCATAAAGCTTCCTTCCTTTGATTTTTTTAGTATGGAGAAACTTTCTTCTTGATAATGGATTGGGCCTTCTAAATTCTCAAAATTTAGGATACCACCAGTAGGTATTAAATAAATTTGATGTAAACTCTCCACCTATGTCTGATCTCAAACATTTTGTCTTCAAACTAGATTCATTCTCAACTTTTTCTTTAAATAACTTGAATTTGTCAAATGATTCAGATTTATCTCTCAAATATGTAACCCACATCATTCTAGAAAATTCATCAACAAAAATTATAAAGTACCTTTCACCATAATAAGATCTTGTTCTTGTAGGACCACACATATCTATATGCACCAGATCTAACTTCCCTTTTTCTGAATAATATTTGCTTCTAAAACTGCACCAGATCTCTTACAACATTAGTCATACTTGCCTTCACAATGTTATCAAAGTTAACATGACAAAATCTTCTATTCCACAACCAACTATCATCAACCTTCGCAATAAAACAAGAAGCTTCAGATGTATTCAATTGAAATACATTACCTCTAGATTTAGTACTTGATGCGATCAAATCTCCTGATTTACTTCTGATAGAGCATTTCCCATTAATCAATTTCAATTGATAACCTATGTCCACTAACTATCCAACACTCAAAAGATTATGCTTAATTCCATCAACAAGTAATACATTGTCAGTATTAGTTTTTTCATCTAGCGAAATAGATCCAACTCCAATGATAAGTTTAGCAGTATTGTCACCAAATCTAACAACACCACCATCATATCTTTTCAAATTCACAAATTTTTTTTATCTCCAGTCATAGATGTGAACAACCACTATCTATAACCCATTCAGATTTCTTTTCAACATGAGATACGAAGTCTTATTCCTCTTATATACGTTCATCATCCTTTATAGAAATAAATCTAATTTCATCATAGTCACCATCATCATCAGAAATACCCTCGCTAGCATATTAACATTCCTTATCTTTAGAATACTTTGATTTGTAAAAATTAGGTTTATGCTTAGGAACCCTTGTAGGACATCAAGATGCAAAATGACCAATCTTGTTACATGAAAAATATTTCAAAGGTAATTTGCCTTCAAACTTACCCTTACCTCTCTTCTCTCTTCTAGCAATCAATGCTACCACTTCATCTATCTTTCTTTCTTCCTCTTGTATCTATTATCATTCCTCAGCATAGTCTCCAAGCTCTTCTTTCAGATCACTATTTCTAGTGCTCGCAATTCAAGATAAGCTCTTTTTGTTTCTATACACAATTTCGTTGAATGTTGACTCAACTTTAGGTAATGTGTCTCCCAATTTGCGGCCTCAAAAGTAGTTATCTTACCAATCAAAATCTCTTTAGTGAAGTTTGGTGTCAAAGTTATAATCTCCTCTATAGCTTGTACTTTGATTCTATTTGTAGGTGTCAAAGATCTGAGAATTTTTCACAATCACTTCTTCCTCAATGTAAGTACCTCTAGAGTTTCTAATGCCAGTAACCATTTCGTTAATTCTCTATCCATATGCCCTAATTTTCTCATCTTCTCTCATTTTTAGTGATTCCATCTTTGTCTTCTAGTTTTATAGCTTTGCCTATTTTGCAAACTTATCTCCTTCATACAGTGCCTCTAATCTTGTCCAAATCTCATGTGCAGAGTTCAAGTCTTTTACTTCTGTGAATTCACCTTCAGAAAGTGTGTTGATCAATGATTCCATTGAAACCATATTACATGAAAATAACTTCTTCTCATCTTTAGTAGCTTTCTCTAGTTCATCCTCAGTCGCTATCTTTTCATTTTTCTTTATGGTCATCGAGTAGTCAATTCCCAAACATAGAAAATGTGTTCTCATCTTGTTGTTCCATCTATCAAAGTTTTCAGGATCAAATTTTGGACTTTCCTTCCTATAGTAAGTCATCTTCAGGACCACCTCAAGCTGTTAAGATTTCTCTCTAAGGATGAGTATCCCTGATACCAATTTTTAGGAATAATAGTCCATAAGACAACTAAGATGGGGGGTGAATCAGTTGTGATATAGACTATTAAACTTTAAATTTTATAAACCAAAAATGTAATGCAAATAATAACATAGTAAATGCCAACACAATAACACAATACTTGTTGTCAAGGAAACCCTATGTTGGTAATCAGATTGTTCTTTTTGCTTTAACTCTAGAATACCCAAATATTTAAGAATAATTGAATACAACATTTGAGAAATTATTACTAAATAACTAGTTTCCCTCTGAATTTAAAGGTATAGCTCCCATAAGTAAATGATCTTCAACGAATATTGATCCTTCCTATTCTAATAGGGGTATATTCTTGACCCGAGAATAGAAGAGGTAAACCAAGCTAAACCTAGACAGGAAATAGCTCAAGCAAGATAGATTCAATTCTAACTTTAGCCAATTCCAAGGCTTCATCAATCATATGACTCCTTAAAACTGGTAATGCAATAACCGATAATGAAAATGCAAATGCAAGACTTAGAGATTTAATGATGAAATGGCAATGAATCAATCTATTTCACAGGGACATCTCCCAGACTTAGAATAACACCAAATTTCCCTCTAATTAACTATATCAAATCATAATACAGAATTCTGGTTCAACCATAAACTGTAAATCTAATTCCAAAGAAACATTCAAATTTAATAGATAGATAAATGCAATGCAGTGGACCAGTTAAAGAAATGGAATTTAAACATCCAAATTTGACTCAAAAAAATGCTATCTTTCACACCAAAATTTAGCAGACCCTATTTTAGCTTGAATGATCATCTCAATTTTAAATTCCATGCTTTGGAGCCATTCGATCAAAGGCTCATCTCCTTTCTATAAGATCTTGGCCTTTAATGCCTCCTTGGTCTTCATTTTAACCACCACGTGCAGTATTACTATGCATTCTTGACATCTCACTCTCTCTGATGTGAGTGTCTACAAATTCTTCTCAATATTATTTCTTTCTATTTCCAGCCTTAGGAGAGCATTATCTAGTTGCTCGACAACTACCAGTCCCTCAAATTCAAGCCTCTCAATCCACCTCATGCCAATCTTCCTAAAGTGTCTGTCCTCTTGTAACTTGGCTAGGATGGCTTGGTTCTCTACAACACTGGGATCAAAAATGGTTTGGGCACCAAGAATACTTGTTATCGGGGTGATGAGTTGTCTGATGAAATTAGTTAGCTCAACTAATTCTGCTTTAAGTTGAACTTTAGCAGTTTTGAGCTCCTCAAGCTCCTCTTCTATTACCACATTGGTGGACTTCCACCAATCTACCTTGGTGTCATGCCAAGAAATCCCCATTTCAAATGACTATAATTGAAAATCAGAGGCAATCATATCTTCAATTCTTCCTTCCTTTGTAGGCTTGGCCACCTCCATAGTGAAATGCCCTATTTCATGGTCTCGACCCAGTGTAGACATTGTCTTCACTTTCTTCACTTTACCCACTATGGTGCTGGGTTGCAAGGCCTATGAGAGAGTATCTTTGTTGGAAGTCCCTTCCTCTTCTCTCTTCCTTTTGTGCTCTAAAGTATGTTCTATCTAGGATTCAACACTGATAAATTTGGAAGCAGAAACCAACTCTTCTATGAAAAACTTCCTGATGACCGGAGGAGTAGCTTTAGGCCTGGAAGCAAATGGATTCACTAATTTTGGAGAAGAGGAGACCAATCTAATGACTTGAGCAGCTTCTTGTTGCTTCTCAACCCTTTCATCCAATTATGTGGTTGAGGTATTGAAGGTATCCTCACCCACCTCTACTACAATAGGGCACCCTCATCTTGGCGTATCTTGGGTTGAAGTGTCAACTTGTGTATCTACAGTAATAGCTTCAACTAATTGCTCAGGTCCTACACCTTTAGTGGGCTCTTCTGTTGGCTTGGCCAGGTCTGTAGAAATTGATTCTTATGTCAAATTGATGTCTGGAAGTGGGCCTTCTCCACATGTCTTCTTTTGTTGGATCTCTTTCTCAGGAGGCTCATCACCCCCACCAGCTAGCTGAGATGAATCTTTGGCCATAGTTGGGATCATTACTGAAGAATTTTCTGCAGTGCTTGAAGTATTTTTTTTCAGGGTTCGCTGAGTAGGAGGCTTCCTTTCTGACCTATTTCTTTTGCATGCAGTCCATTCAACCCACTGCTCTATTCTTTTGTAAATCCCACCCATTAAGGTTTCCAATTCATTAATGGCCTACCCTAGCATGGGCTCAGAGCTTATAGGGAGTGGCTTTATTTTCTCCAAATATGTATTGTCATACATATGTTGACCATCATCTTCCAACCCCTCCACTTCAATGTTAACTTTGAACTTTTTGATTTGTTCAATGGTTAACCTAGCATAGTATATCTCTCTGCTCTCTAAGTCATCTTTACAATTAGCCCAGTAGTCTTCAATATCATCAACATGATGAATTGCGTGACTCATTTGCAAGGAATCTTGAGCATAATTTATAGGATCATACTATGGCCTCAAGACATCATATGTCTCCAATTGGAACCTTTTTGAGAATGTCTTCAAAACATTCTTTGCCTCAGACTGGGATGCACAATTGTAAGCTCCAATGGTCATCGGGAAATTGTAGCCCTTCTTCTTAGCATCAGCATAGATTAGGTTCACTTGGAGTGTCTACCTCATTACCTCGACCAACACAATCATATCATCAGGATATCTGGGAAACTTCAAAGGGAAGTCATCAAATCCTGCAAGATGAATATATGATAAATCCGTAAATTGAATGAAAAATCACCCAAAATGGCTGATAAAAGCCATGGCTTCAAGAGAAAATCTCCTTTCTAGGAAACCTTGTAGCTCCCTACACAGTCTCATTGTGAATGTATCATTAACTCTGACATATTCAGTATAACTATTATGTAATTGTAGACATGGGAAAAGTTCATAGCTTTTAACATCATCTGGGAACTCTTCTAATCTAGGAAGCCCTGGCCAAATTTGAATTGTGGCCAATATATATATAAGGACTGAAGACATGTAGAACTCATTCTGAAGCTTATCTCTACTTAGGGCATTGGAGAGATTTACGCATACCATAAGACCCCAATCGATGAAATGGTGTTGAGAACAGATCATCTGGACTAAGAAGAAATGGTGCTCAACAAAGTTTAGTGTGTCACTCTCACCTCAAATCCTATGGAGCAACACCAAGATGTCTATAATTTCCAGCTTTAGGTTTGTGCCATATAATGTTTTGGGAAACTTGCCTTTGGCGCTCCTCGGCTCTTGAAACCATGAATTCATTATTTATTTCTTCCACATTGCCTTCTTTGCTCCATATTTGGTAACTGCCTAGCTATATGTCATTTCTGAATATTCAGCCTGCTCTGGAATGCGTAGGGAGTTCTAGACAGAATCTTGATTAGTGGATAGAAGCATTGTGTTGTTGGGTAGGAGAATTTTCTTGGTATCTAGATTATATCAGGCTATGCACTCTCAAACAAGCTTAGGAGCTTGAATGGCAATAGGAAAACTGAGAAAATTCTACCAACCCACTCTCCTTTAACTTCTCAGTGATAGGGTGTAACTAGTCTGCCTTCAGCCTGCTCTAAAAGTTTTGCATATCAAAGAACTTTAAGGAGGTGTCTGTAATCTTATGCTAATCAGATGTGATGCCATTCATCCCATTGAATCCCATAAATCTAGTAGCTATACTTCAACTTATTCTAACTTGGGATAAGTGATATCTCTCAAGAACACAAGAGAAGGGAATAACTATAGTTGAGAGCTTCAAATTCAGACAATTTCTCAAACAAATGGTAGCTCCTGTCTGGAATACTTTGCTGATTTTATAAATTTTGAATTCTTACCATTTAACGGCCGGCTTCCCACGCCACACGAATGAAAAGACTAAGACATTAATGAAAAAAATATGTTATGGAGTAAAATGACTTTATTTGAATTAATTACTTCACCCCTACAGGATGTTAAGAAACATCTTTTCACTTTAATAACCGTAACGGTAACTTTATGGAGGTAGAAGAAAATCACTTTTTTGCTTCCCTTTCGGCAGAGAAATGCCTTTGGAGTGCTCCCTACTCAAAAATCCACTAAGGGAGAAATTTAGCTCATTGAGATGCTAAAATGGAATGTCTTGATTTCATCATCTTTCTTTATACCTTGGATTACTCAAGAGATTGATTATTCTTCAAAAATCCTCTATTTTAATGGTTTGGCAGAAAACATACCCCGTAGGTCGAAACCCGCCTGAGGAGTAGCGGAGAAGCCATTTTCTTCTTTTCCGCCAGTAAGCCTGCATCTTGAATTCTTCCTCACTCAGTCATTTATTTTTCTTGAAATGGATTTGATCTAAAGGCCCAAAGCTTTCTTATTCCCAACTCTCTCATTTTCAACTTCCACTGACCTCTGATGCTCTAAATTCTATTTGTTGCGGAAAATGCACTCTGCAGGTGATTTTCCGCCAAGGGGAATGTTTAAGGAAAAAAATTCAAATGCATATAAAACCAATGTTAGAATCCTTCTAAACATGACCTTTACCAGATTTTGGAACTTAACTTACCCAATGAAATAGGATCTCAGAGACCAATTCCCCCCGGCTCACAAAAGAGAAGGCAATTTAGGGAAATTTGATAAAGGCCTCCTATCCTAAGAGGATAGCTAGACATAGACTCAGGACTTACATGAAGCTTTAAAGATCACTACTACACATTAAACATCCACTATGACTAAAGACATGCAGACCAAAAGTGGGGCAACACCCCGTTAAAGGTAAAACCCCAGTGGGAATTAGCACCAACAAATAATGTATTGAGAGTATAGTATCCTTGTTAAAAGATTTAGCCATGTTAGGAGCTTATTACAAAATTACAGTACACGGTCCCTGCTAGGAGACAAACTCTGTTAGGAGTCAAGAAAAATTGTAGGCTCACTTCCCAGTCACACTGCCCAAAGAAGGTTAAAGCCACCCTCAAGGATTTACAATCTTTACAAGTGTATATAGGAAATATACAATTCAGTGAACTGTCTGATAGAAACTGTCTTTGCTTGGTTAGTTCCAATGAAGTATCTTTATCACAATCTCTTATCTACATCCAATAGCAAAACAAGCCTCACAGATTTCAGTTCTCTTCCTTTTTAATCTCTACCACATCTTTCCAAAACAAAATATCACTCATATATATCCTTTTACAATAATTCATTAGGTCAGCCAATTAAGCTTTCCTAATACATAAATAATTAATTAGGTCGGCCAATTAGGCTTTCTCAATATAAAAATAATTGTTTAACCCCTTGATAAGATACACAAAGTACCTATAACAAGTAAACATCAAATAAAATCCATTAGTTATGCTCCAAGATCCGCAATCCATGCTTACACTTCATAATACACGCTACATGTCTGATTTTGGCCACCAAATAGGTCTCCTCCAGAGTACATGCCACATCTGACATCACCAAAATGCTCACACAAATTGATCATTACCCAACATTCCTCAATATGTCCTCTATCATCCAGGAAGCTAACATCACCTGAAATATCTTCGTCTGTAAAATATACCCAAAACATAGAGACCTGCTCTGTCAAGCATCACAGTTACAGTCCAAAAACCAGTCTTCATTAAAAAAACTATAACATCCTGAATATGAAACATAAAGAAAAGAAACCTTAGGAGTAAGGTCAACACACATCCTTCTTCATATAACCAACTTCGATCATTCTAAAACATTTGTATAGTGTCTGTACACTTCTGCCAGTCAAGTAACTAGTATGTTCTCTCCACAAAAACATATGTTGACATCAGTGACAAAACATGAAAATCAACATCATGAATAGTATCCAAATCTGATATCATCCAATAGTGATAACCGAGTGGAAGAACATAGTGATGACCGAGTGTCAGTATTTTTATAGTTTAAGAAAGAATTGAGATCCCATCTGACATAATTGAATTCTTGGGATAGGTATAGTGTGTGGAAGATAAGGATGAATGTCGTGGAGCATTTAATGAGAATTTAATATATCATTAACCATTTCTATGTATGGATTGAAGAAGGATTTTTGAGAAGTATCTAAAAAGTAGGAGAAATTTTTTTTGGAAGGATTCATTAGATCTGACCAAACCCTAAGATCTACTATGATGATTAAGAAGTGAAAGATCAAGCTACCTAGTTAGAGGAGGTATAAGGATAACCTAATTTTTGTTTATGGTAGAGAAGAAGAGAGGTTGATTCAGTTGATTGGATAATCTAAGAAGAAGGCAGAGAAGGCTGAGAAGAGTAGTAAAGAACTATGAAGTGGTAATTTCTTGACAAATTTCCATGTAGATCTAAGAGATAAAGATGATAATGTAAGCTAGTCAGTTGATCAACATTTGAATGAAAGTGGATCTGTATTTGCAAAGTGAGTTGTATGTTTCAAATCAAAACTACTATTACTTTCTAACCATAGTATCAGTTAAAATCCTTTAATCAAGGTTTACCTAAAAATCATTTTGTAAATCCTTTAATCAAGGTGACATTATAATGGAATGATATAAGTCCTCTAACAAGACTCACTTTTAACAGGGTGATTAAATCCTTTAATAGGGTCACACCTAATAGTGTGTATTGTAACCTTTGTCATGGTTGGATCCTCACAGAGCTCACTTCAGAAGAGTGAAAGATTGGTAGCATGTTACTAGTTGTTTTTCCCATATTGGGTTTCCATGTTAAATCCTGGTGTCATACTTGTGTGAATGTTATTTGATGTGTTGTAATGTTAAGAGTTTTATATTCTGAAAGTTGATTACTTTAGGGAAGTGGACTGCAAGTTATGTTACTAATCATATGTTATAGAGACTGAGTGGATTGTTGAGTAGATCTAAGTTGGTTAAAGAGTTTAAAAGTTCAATTGGTACATCTGGACCTGAGGATAACTGATTCACTCCTCCTCTTAGTTATTTTGAATCATTATAATAATTATTTGTGCTACAAAACTAAGATCACCCACATTTCATTCACACAAGATCTTGGAATATAGGAGGACAAGAGAATCAAACATTTCACTAGAGTATTCTTGTTTTTTTATGATTATCTAACATGTGTTTTGTGATTTATGAAGTAGTGTTCTCTTGATGTGATGAATGAATGCTTTATGAAATCCTTGGTTATGGTTGGGCTTGTTTAGGCTTCATAGTTTTGCATGTTCATTTTCAATTATCATCATTTTGGCATGCCCGGTTTGGCATGCCCGGTGGGACTCTAGTCCCTTTCCTAACTTAGTTTTTTTTTCTTGTAGGAAGTCATTTTTGCGTTTGTAGGTCAACAGTTTCTTTAGGTAGCAAAACTATGTTTTTGACACTCAGACTTGTGTTTCTAACACCCAGACTAGCATTTTTGCACTTTGTTCTTGAGTTTTTGTATTTTAGGTCATAGGCCTACATTTTTTATGTAGACTATCCTTTCTGATAGTTATACCTGCATTTTTTCTTCAATTAGGGTTTTTGTGTTGCAGACCTACATTTTTTAATCTTTATTATTGATCTTTTTTATATTATTTCATCTCTTCACAATATACCTGGGTTTTTGCATCATATACATGCATTTTTTAATCTCTAGCTACTATGTTTGTAGATGATCATTAGGTCTGCACCTATCTTTACTAGTTTTATAATTCTGTGAAGGTATACCTACATTTTTGCTTATTGTTTCTACATTTGTGTTCCAAAATACATTAGGGTTTCACTTGGATTTGGTTTTTGGCTAATCTTAAGTGACTAAAAAGTTATGCAACTTGTTCAGGTGCATCCAAGAATTGATATAAGAATACTAATGCTTTTGTAGTTATAAATTTTTCCTTAGAGTTTATAAAATCCTTAGTTTTGATGAATCATTGTTTGATTTAAATTATATCACAATTCAATTTGGTGCATAAAAAAGAACCCAAGTGTTTAATGAGTTTGGTACACTTGCTAATATAGTCATAGTAGGATTCCCCCCAATGGAGATGGTTCAACCATGCATCAAGAGTGAACACAGCAGAAACAACCAACACTAGGTGATACATGCCCAACAACATGCCAACTTACAATCCAACCATACATGCCTTCTTACAATCATAAATTCATATCCATGCTAGATGCTAAGATACTACCAAGCCCCAAACCTTAATTTCTAACTAAGTGTTACTTGAGAAATCCTCTATAGGCTAAAGAATGATTTTGATAAGATTATCATTGCTAGAAACTAAAAACAAGGATAGGCAACTAACATCAAGTATAGAGTACTATCAGTTTATAATAATTTATCAGAAAAATGGTTATGACTGGAGATTCATTAAAGATTTCAGTCAAATTGTAGCACCATTATACAATATTTTTAAAAAGGAACCTAAATTTGAATGGATGAAAGATTGTGATAAAGAATTTGCAAGCCTTAAAATAGTTCTAACACAAGCTCCTATGTTAAGAGGACCTGACTGGTCATTGTCATTCAATATCCATACAAATTCATTAGACTATGTTGTAGGGTCATTCTTAGGCCAAAAGGATGGATCAATTAAACACGCCATTTATTATGTTAGAAAGAATATGCAAGGAGCTGAGTTCAACTACATTGTCATTGAAAAATAAACGCTAGCAGTAATATATGTGCTCAAACAATTTAGGAATTACATCACACGATATGAAATTTTCATCCACATAGATCATGTCATCATCAAATATCTCATGAAAAAACCTTCTATTATAGAGAGGTTAGCACGTTGGTTGTTACTAATGCAATAATTTGACATCACCATTGTTGATAAACCTAGGAAGGCTAATGTGGTGGTTGACTTCCTATCCCATTTGCAAGTACTAGAGGATCTTGTAGCCATTGAAGATACATTTCCAAATGATCATTTGTTTCCCATATATGCTTACAATCGTTGGTATGCAGACATCACAAACGATTTATTTTTTGGAAGGACTCCTTCCCACTTTTCACCAGAGGAACGAAGACTGCTTATAGAAAAAAGCTTCAATTTCTCATGCATAGAAGAATGCATGTTCTACACTAGACTAGACCGGGTGATGAGAAGGTGTGTAAGAGAATATGAGACCTATGATATCCTACATGATTTCCATGGTGAACCATGTGGTGTGCATTTTTTAGCTAAACAAACAGACATGAAGATTCTCAATACAAGATATTATTGGCCAACATTACACAAAGATGTAGCAAAATACTCAAAAAAATGTGATAGGTACCAAAGAACGGGAAGAATAACCAAGTTTGATGAGATTCCTTTATTTCCCCAAGTGGTGGTGACTCTATTTGACAAATGGGGACTAGATTTTGTAGGACCCATTGAGCCATCCTCAAATGGGAAGTCATATATTCTAGTATGCACAAACTATGTTACAAAATGGGTTGAAGCTAGACTTATGAAGCATGCAAGAGACAATAAGGTTACTGAATTCCTATATAAAGAGATCCTTACTAGGTATGGAGTATCAATGGAAATAGTTACTAACCAGGGAACACATTTCACCTCTGCATTAATTATAGCCTTGGTCAATGAATAAAATACCAAGAACCAAAAATATTAACCTTATCACCCTAAAGCTAATGGTCAGGTCAAATTCACAAACCAAGAAATTGAGTCAATTCTTAGAAAAAAAGTTGCACTTGACAAACAATATTGGGCAAGTAGACTACAAGAAGAAATATGGGCATATAGAACAATATGGAAAACCACAACATGCTTCACACCATTTGAATTGGTCTATGGTAAAGCGGCTACTATGCTAATTGAATTTGAGCATAAAACACTAAGAAAAAAACTTACCCTCAAAATTGATCTTACCACTCACAACAAGAAAGGATCTTGTAGCTAAATGCTTTGGATGAGTTTAGGAAGTCTGCCCTGCACCACACATAAATTATTCAAAATCAGAGGAAGCGTTGACATGATCATTATATTAAGGACACAAAATTCAAACCTGGTGACTGTACTCTTCTCTATGAATCCAAATATCAGCATAATCCAAGTAAGTTCCAAACCCACTGGCTAGGACCATTTGAAATTAACAATGTGTATGACAATAGAGTCATTCAGCTAGCTACCATTGATCTATTCTAGTTTGAACTGTTAGTTAATGGTCATTGGTTGAAGTTGTATAAAAAACCCACAAGAAGATCCATCTTCCTGCACCAATTCTTGGAGGACCAGTCAACTGACGTTCATGGAGCTAAAGGAATAGGACCCGATGTCCAACTTCCTTCTTCTTAAAAGAGATTTCATCCAAAATTCATAATAAATATTTTCACATTATGTTGAAATAATTTCTTCCATAATAAAATCCATTCCTTCAAATCATTCTCCTTTTCTTCCACTTCATCAACTCATCACCATCTTTTTTTCCACCACTTCTAATTAATGCCATAAAAGAATGCATAGTTCAACTGATGACAATGCAAGTGGTAGGTGCACATGCAATATGTGATTATTTATTATGCTTTAATTCGTTTATTTTATTTTAGTTTTGTATATATGCTTCTATCACATGGCCCTAGTCCTAAATGTCACCATC
Source organism: Thuja plicata (assembly GCA_018584345.1). Classification (NCBI taxonomy): domain Eukaryota; kingdom Viridiplantae; phylum Streptophyta; class Pinopsida; order Cupressales; family Cupressaceae; genus Thuja; species Thuja plicata. The sequence goes on along the minus strand of MU224229.1, from coordinate 3,877,195 downwards.
CACAATAGGATGACCTTTTGATCAATTTAAGTTGGGCGGAGTCATTGTTAGAAATATTAAGATAAAAATAGAGATTAGAAAATAATCCAAGAGAGTGAAGGAAGAGGGAAGAGTTTTACCATAACCAAATGAATGAAGAACTTTGACCAAAAGTATAAGAAGTTCCAACCTAAACACTGAGACAAAGATTTTGAAAGGGGGAAAAATAAGAAAAACCCCTTGTGCATATAATATGAATGATTCAAGAAGAAAAGAAGGAGAGAGATCTTAGGCAAGAAGCTCATTACAACATTGTGAGAGAAATAATGAGAATGAGAGAAGAAGTGAGAAGAATTCCCATGAGAACCAACTTAGAACCATGTGAGAAGCATCTCTTAAGTAGAGATGAGTGAAGGAGTTTGCATGTAACTCCTATGTCCAATGAGTGCCACATTCACATTAAGTGTGTACCATGTCTAGGAATCCGCTTAAGGAGGAATATCTAATTTCCTTATTAAAGGAATTACAAAAATGTGACATGTCCTCCCACTTGGACTAGAGGACAAATACAATTTAGGACACCTTGGTTTATCCTTTAATTACATGTTTCACCAAGGAAAGTTTAATTTCTAACATCCCCCTTTAATATTTACTTGAGGAGTTTACAACAAGGGGTATGACACCCATTTTTTACAAAAATCTGCAACTTGATTTTCAATATAAGGAATAAATTGTATTGTCTTCAAGTTTGCAAGTGGCCTTCTAGAAACATAACATAGAAGCATCTTTGGTAGAGCCAAGAGAATTAGATGGGTCCTTTAAATATGTTCAAGTGGAAGTATATGCACATCTAAAAGTAGTATTGTGATTCATAAGACATGTGTAAATGAATTGATGTCTTTGGAAAGGTCCATGATATATCATCTGAATCAAAGAATAGAAAAAACCACAAGTAGATTTCCCATAGTTGGGATCTACCCTTGATACAAATCAGTACACCTTTGAAAAGAAACTCATAATATGTATCATAAAATAATTCAACTTTAGAGAATTTTTGAAAACTTTAGAATGAGATTAATCATGAGAAGTCATAAAAATATGCAATGTAGCTAACATGATATCAAGATAAACCATATGCTCAAAGTGTCAAAATGAAGAAGATAGGTACAATAGTGTTTATCAATGCTCTCAGAAAAGAAACATACTAATGCATAAATGACCACAGACAAGGCCAACTAATGAAACATGCATCAACATTGAATCAATCACATAGATATAGATAGTCCACTAATGAGTCATCTTACTACAAGAAAATGGGTGATAAATCCACAACCTACATGACTCATGATCTAAGCAATGAAGAATTCAGTGCATTATCATGTTAGTATATTAATCAAGAAATATGAGAGAGGCGATGAGAAATTAGAAGAACATGTGACTCAAGCACCAGTAAACATATGATTTCCTTAACCAATCATGTCTACACTTATGAACCATAAGCAATGAACCATTAAGGAGATAATAATTTAAACCAACATTAATATTGACATATGCTAAATATTAATTTGAAGTAAGGATTATGAGTGGGAAAAAAAATTATTTCCTACCAAATATATGAGAAATCCAACAAAATTCAAGAAGGATTTCAAGAACAACATCCTCACCAAGAGAAAAAAAAAAAAAGCAATGGAACAAGTTGATAAACATCAACTAAAGTAAGTGCATCCTAATGCAACTTACAAATGGAACAAGTTTATAAATATCAACTGAAGTAAGTGCATCCCAGTGCAACTTACAAATGGAGCAAGTTGATAAACATCAACTGAAGTAAGTGCAACCCAGTGCAACTTACAAGTGGAACAAGTTGATAAACATCAACTAAAGTAAGTCCATCCCAGTGCAACTTACAAATGGAATAAGTTAATAAACATCATTTGAAGTAAGTGCATCCCAGTGCAACTTACAAATGGAATAAGTTGATAAACATCAACTGAAGTAAGTGCAACCCATTGCAACTTACAAATGGAACAAGTTGATAAACATCAACTAAATTAAGTGCAACCCAGTGTAACTTACAAGTGGAACAAGTTGATAAACATCAACTGAAGTAAGTGCAACCCAATGCAACTTACAAGTGGAACAAGTTGATAAACATCAACTGAAGTAAGTGCATCCCAGTGCAACTTACAAATGGAAAAAGTTGATAAACATCAACTGAAGTAAGTGCAACCCAGTGCAACTTACAAGTGGAACAAGTTGATAAAAATCAACTGAAGTAAGTGCATCACAGTACAACTTACAAATGGAACAAGTTGGTAAACATCAACTGAAGTAAGTGCAACCCAGTGCAAATTACAAGTGGAACAAGTTGAACCCATAAAAGATGCAACTAATAGCAGAACAATAGATCATATAAAATTGATAGCAATTAATTCTAAACAATAAAATTAATAATAATACACATGAAGGCAATGTTGATAGATAGCTCACAATAAGTGAAAATTTATAATTTAGCATGAGCAATGATGTAATTTGCATTGGATTGAATATTTAATGTATATCATTTTGCTTCATAAAATTGATATAATTTCAAAAAAATGAATGTTGGTTAGCTAGAAAAAAAAAAAAGAAATACCCCCATCACTTGAATAATAATACTGGAATTGCACAAATTTTGAAAACATAACTTGCAATTAAAAAACATCTTTTTAAAAAAAAAACATTCTTTATAAACATCTTAGCACAAAATTATAGAAAATTATTAACTAAGCAAATGATTTAATTAACTTAAACAAACTGAAATACAATGATTAGATTAACTTAAAGAAGATGAAAAATATGTTTAACTTAATGAAAAGTATACTTTGAATGGTACAAAATTGTATTTAATTTTTTTAAAAATTGTATTAAATGTTTTAAAATAATAAATGAGAATTGATTAAAATTAAAATTAAGGATGAATTAGTGAATAAAAGAATATAATAGACAATGTATTAATGAAAACCAAAGATTGTTTATACAAATTGAGATAAACAAAAAAAATTTAAATCAAGAGCTTTTAAAAAATTATTGAAACAAATGATAATGAATGGATAATTAAACTAAATAACTTATAGTCAATTTAATGAAGCTTTGAAATGAAGAAAAATTATTACAGATAGTCAAATAAGATGAACAAATTTAAATAAAGAAACTCGTTAATTATAAACGACAATGAAATTAAATGGGACAAAGATTGATCAAACTAAAACTAAAAAAAGGAAGATAAACCACATATATAAGTTGCAATATGTAGAAAGGAATATTAAAAAGTCTGCCAATACATTAATTGAGGAAACTGAATTCCTAGTTGTAGCCTGAAAAAAAAAATGTTAAAGAGAATATATATGATTTTTAATGATTGAAATTGATAAACTAAAACCACAGAGATTGAATAAAGAAGGAATATAATACTAAAATTAATAGATGGAATAAAATGAATACAGGAATAAAAGCTACAGAAAGTAATAATGAATGACAGAAAAAATCTTTTTACCTAATAAAATTATTAGAACCTTTTCTTTTTTAAAACTGTGATTAAAAAGTTTACAGATAAAATGAATATAACAGAGATAGATAGTGCTATAAATATATGTTGCCAAGAGAGCACAAAGGAAAGTATATAGAAAATGTTAAAAAAATGTTTTGAAAGATATTGAAAAAAATGGCAAAGGTAGAGATAGATAGTGCTATAAATATATGTTGCCAAGAGAGCACAAAGGAAAGTATATAGAAAATGTTAAAAAAATATTTTGAAAGATATTGAAAAAAATGGCAAAGGTATGGAAGTTTCAACAAGAGGAAAGCAATGACTATCAATAGTCGTAGCTAAGTATCTTAATGTAAAAACAACCACATGGATAACACAAGGGAGATGAAAGATAACAGATGCAAGAAGGATTAATGTTGAATGAAAAAAACCTGTCAATAAAACCAAAAAACCTGCCAAATAACAGCTGAACAAAAATGTTATGAAGCTGTTGGAATTTTTTTTTTTAATGAGAATAGAAAATGTTAATATAAGAATCATAGGACAGAATGCTACCATCCAAGGACATAATTAAAAGAAAATTTTATAAGATACAAAGAACAAATTATAAGATTCAACACCAAAGAGGGGAGGCTAAAGTGAAGAGGGAAACAGTCAGTGCGTAGAGAGACAACCAATGATAAGGTGAACGCTGAGTTGAATAAAAAAATGTACGTAAGGGAAGCTAAAAAACATTTTTGAGAAGATGGGAGCTGGGAGAAAAACAAAATGCCAATGGGAGACTAGATTGTGTGTGTGTGTGTGTGTGTGCGCGCGCGCGCGCGCACGCGTACGCCTGTTAGCTGCAACACAACACTTCAATAAGTCATTGTATTAGTGAAAAACAAGAGTTAGCAAGCATATCAATCACTAAAATTGACCTATTTCTTTCTATCTAGGAGGAGTGTAAAAAATGCCATAATTGCCCTCAAATTATGCATTTATCAGTGACATATACAACCTAGAATGAAAGATTTAAATGAAACTAATCTACATGCTCAAGAAATATGCATTCTAA
>MU224229.1:3846392-3872580 GCA_018584345.1 Thuja plicata | reverse complement strand
AATATAGGTCTCTAATAATATGAACAACATAACAATGCTTTCAACAATCCAAAATCAAGGGCCCATTGAGCTTAAAACTCATTCTATTTATAGAAGAAATTAGGAGTGAGAGGAGAGATAAGGCCATAAATGCATGTGTAAGAGCATTAATGAGGGATATCATTTATGAGGCATGGTGAGCGTATAATCATTAATGATGCATTTATGAGAGCATTAATGACGTATGGTGAGGGGTTTAATTCCAAGCTTGAGAAAGTAGACTTTGGGGAAGGGGAGCTTGAGAATGTTGACTTTGGGAAATGATTTGAATTCCTAATCCATAGATTATGAATGTGACATCAATAGGAAGAGGGTTAAGATGGGATTAATATTAGAATTAGGCTTAGCATGGGTGAAGAGGTTGGGATTAGTTCAAACCCATGATCATGGTGGTTGAGATAGGTTAGGTTAGGGGTTAAAGGGAATATTAATGAATTGAATTATAAATAATATATTCCTTCAATAATAGGGGAAATTAATTATTTAAGCTTTTGGTCGCTTTTGATAATTAATCAGGCTTATAGCCAATTAATTAAATTAATTAGGCTAGGGGATTGACTTTTTGCAAGTGATGAGGTGTAATTAGGATTTTATTTAATTATTTTTAATTAATTACCTTAGCCATGTTTTTGATTTGTTTTGATAGAATTGAATTGATTTGATTTGATTGGCTAAGATAATTAATGTAATTTAGTGATTAAATCACTTAGGAGATTAAATTTGATTCAAATGAATTACGTCAATAAATTGAAGATTTGTCTTGACATAATTGGGGGTATGATCACACTTAGGGAAAATAGGGTCTATGGTCAGAGAAGACCAAATTAGGGTGGCTACATTTTCCCCTCTTTGAATAGATGTGCAAGCAGCACATTGATTCAAAGAAATTTTTTGATGTTGACTTCAAAAAGTTTTGAGAATTTTGTCCTTGATCAAACGAAATGCCTGATGAGATTAGTCTCGCACTTGTTTGAACTAAACTGATAGAATTGAATTTTAACTTGATCAAACAAAGGTCAATAATCAAAGATCTTAAAGATACCAATTTTGAACATTTTGAACTTGGTTGTCCTCCAAAAATTGATAATACCAACTTCAAACTTGATCAAACCAAGGTCAGTACAAAGCTACCAGGAGCTATAATAAGAATATAAGAAAAATTAGACATAGGATATCCAGCTTGTGAGAGCCGAAGCCTTCCATCCAATAGTCTCGACTTAGTTAAGGAACTGTCATGCCTTTAGTTTTTTGATAACGAAGTTGTTTTAATTTTGTTTCATGGAAGAATTTGATTTATTTAGGTGTGATCATGCCCCCTCGGGAATAAAATCGAGGGAAAAAGAATAAAATCCCTCTATTGAAATGATGTATCACTTGTATGGATTGGTCAGATCAAGAAAGAATAAATTAGAATGGAAGAAATGGAGGTGTGTTAAGAGAAAACACACTTGTACCAAGTTAATGACGTTAAAATGTGAGGTTTAAGTATGATAAAATGATGTCTGACCAATATTTTTGATGAATAATGTGTAATTTGATGATATAGAACTTGGAAAACTGATTGCATAAAGCTAGCAAATCATTTTCGGAACATATGGAGCAATTCTGCATTTTCAGTAACTGTCATAAAAATTTTACTGCACTGTGTAGAACAATGTCAAAACATTCAATTTCATTCTTGATTGATCAGAAAGAGAATAAAAATCAGTTTCAGTTGTCTGAAAGGAGTTCTAGAGCTCCTAAATAGCTCAAAAAGTCAAATATATAGGCCCAAATTCACTTTTTACTCACTCATTTTCACTTTTCACTTTAGTAATTCAAAAATCTCTGTAAAGAAGATGGTGGTCCCCGTGGAGAAGCATCGTTTCAAGCTCGGCCATCGACATCAGAATCCATTTGACTACCCACCTCTGGTAAGTACTTGAAAACCTAGCTTGTGAAATTTCTAGTTTTCATTTTTATGCATTTTAGCTCAAGTTATAGCCATTTGATTTCTAGATCATTTTCGGTATTTGGAATAGCATCCTGTAAATCCCGTGTTGCTTCCAATTTTGCCCCTAATTCTCATGTTGCATCCTTTAAATTCAAGATCGCACCTTGTTTTCAATGTCGTGTCACATGTTGTAGGGTTTTTCATGTTTTTCATGGTTTTGCACCAATGAAAATAGGGTCGCACGCGGCATCCCATGTCACTTCTTGTAAAAATAGGGTCACATCCTAGATGCCCCATTGCATCTTGGGAATCAGGGATCACATCTTGCGAAAAGGATCACACCCTACAAAAACAGGGTCATTTCTAGTTTTTAACTTAGTTAAATGCCCAATTTGACTATTTTTCTTCTATGGACTATTAAAAATATTGGGCTGATAGGTTCTCTTCTTAGCTTGCTTAGATAGAACATTGATTTTGAACTCTTTTGTAATTACTATCTATTGAGTAGGTCCCCTTTGAGGTAGTGTCATTTCAAGGACCATATCATAGTCATGTCCTTGCTCTATTGAGGGCCTTGACTTAAGATGAGGCAGAGTTAATTCCCGTGTGGGTTTATTTTTGCTGAGGGATTTACCCGATATCAGGGTAATTTGAGGGTTGTTGACTGCTCTGACCGAGAGGTGGCATTCAGAACACAACACCTTCCATCTTCCTATGGGTGAGATGACTGTCACACTGAAGGATGTGTGGCAGATAACGAGAGTTCATATGATGGGACAAGAGGTGCAATTTGATTTGACCTCAGCCTCATCGATCGTGACAACACAGTGGTTCTTTGCTGATGATACTATTACGCGATGATATCTGACATGGGACTACATGTGTGATCACTATGAGTGCCTACTTGTATACTTGGCTAGACTGATCAAAGGCATTCTTATGCCTAACCGAGGATAACATAGATTCATGGTTGGTTGGGTCGACATGCTTGAGCAGATGATTGTGTCGAGATACAAATTTGCATGGGGTAGTTGCATCCTCGCGCACATGTATAGAGAGTTACATGAGATAGTATACCATTATTCTTGAGCATGACTGTTGGTATATTGGTACTTCAGATCTAGGCTTAGGAGCATATCCCTATTATACAGTCGATAGTGGATAGGTAGGATCTACCAGAGTAGCCATACATATATATATACTCAGGATGGATACAGTAGCCCCATCTAGGCAAGGTGGAGTATTGGCATCATCTACTGGATGATATGACTATAGAAGTGTGGCATTCTTACCTAGATTGTGAGGAGTGGGGATCAGATAGGCGTCAGATGCCTTATTATTTTTAGAGTAGGTACCTAATCAAATGTACCAGATATATCATTGAGAGGTTCTTAGTGAGCTGTGTATTGAGGTAGTATGGCTGGTTGTAGGGTAGGTGCTAGGATACATCAGTATATGCACAGATCTGTAATGAGACACCACAGTGGGGACCATAGTTGGGTTATGAGACTACGTAGAGAGCCATTGGAGAGATGGTAGCAGTACCTTGGGATCTATGGCCTGATGTGGCCGATGCTAGATGTTCTAATGGATTAAATGAGTAGATGCTTAAGTATTTGTTTCCATGGTTCAGAACACCAGATGAGGCTATTCCACATATTGGGGATCCATTGGATTATGATCCTGTTGAGGACCGTCCTGTCAGAGGTTGAGGAGGAGCTCAAAGAGATAGAGGAGCTATCGAGAGAGATGGAGGTAGAGAAGGAGGAAGGCATTGGAGAGATGCTAGGCACCCTCCCCTTGACAGGGGATAGGTTTCAGATGACTAGGATGATGCAGATGATAGGTATGGTGGTGCGGTGGGTGATGGGGAGAGAACCAATGGTAGTGGGAGTGGAAGGCAGACTCAGCTTAGATTTATTTCTTCTCAGAGGGATCCAGGTCCTTTGTTGACTAGAGATCAGTAGAGACAAAGACAACATCAGTAGGATAGGCCACAGGATAGGCCATAGGATAGACCTTTAGGGTAGGATATAGGAAGGGGTCTAGGTCAAGATGGTGATGCACTATCTCAGTGTGAGCATGAGCGAGAGAAGCTCAGAGCACAAATTACTATATTAGAGTCTCTTCTAGCAGATAGAGATACATAGCTTGAGCGGTTAAGGGAAGAGAGAGACACACAGGCTCGTACTGTGGTACACCAAGGATAGAGAGCCACATATTATTATGCTCTATATCATGTCGTAGTTCTAGAGGGTCAGAGAACACTTTACTTTTCATGCTTGGCTCAGCAGTCTGAGGGGGCCATGCCACCACTAGCTCCATTTGTGCCACCACCTCCTCCTCCTCCAGATCAAGGACAGGGTAGGATTCAGTCCTAATACTGTATGTTGCCATGTATTTTTGAGATCATATTGTATATCTAGATCCTTCTAAGATCATTCTTTTGTACTATGACCTTTATACATGTATATCTAATTCATACTGATACTCTAATACTCGTTTTGTAGATAGTTCCACATTTTTTATCTGTTCCATATCTGATATATCTGAGATAGATGTTCCTGATTTTGATATTTTCATGGATTCTCATGCTTGTGATAGATTTTCTATATTTTTGATGCACATGTGATTATTTTTATCTTGGTCTCCTGATGAGTTACATTAGATATGTGATGACATTATTTATGCTCATTTGATGTATTACTGATATGAATGTGTTTTGAATGATACTAAGTGAATATGCAAATGAATGTTTTTGAGATTTTTCTTTATGAAAATAAATGTATGGATGCACTTAGGATGTAAAATTAAATGCAATGCTTGAACACTTTATTTTTGTCTTTTTCTCGTGCTTATTTATGAATGCAGAATGTATATCATGGATATGCAACAACATTGATATCAGTAATATTGATGTATGTAATTAACTTGGATTTTGAATGAATCAAGAATGTATTTTAAGCTCAAGTAATTTTTATGTTGTTTTGTTTAAAATGAATCATGCAATCTTTAAATTCATCTACATGCAAACTCTTAGGGCTGTCACTGATTTGTATACATTGTAGCATTTTATCTTCATTGGGAATTTGTTGTAACAGACATCACCTGATAGTACAAATGTCACTAATACCCACTGGGATCATGAGAGTATGAATACTATGTTTATTGGATGTAATGTTAGAAATAAAAATAAGCATCAAGGCATAGAAGCCAGGACGACAAGTTAGTTATCTCCTTTTAATGTTTAGGATCAGTTTTTGTTTAAGTGTAATGTAAGATATGTGACCTGTAATGACCTTCAAAATTCATATCTTTGGGTACATTATGTAGCATACACCTTAGTGAGAATTTGATTTAGAAAACAAGCAAGAAAATTACTTGAACCTCATCGTAGTTTACACATAACAAGGATCGAGATATATGCGGCTATCCACTCATGTTGGCAGCTCTTACCATAAACATCCAAGTTAGGTGAATTTTATAGGTTCATTTAGAACAACCACCATACACAACAAACCAAGAAAAAATTATTCCCCTTATCCTTGCGACTCTTTGTCTTGGAATAGACATCATGGAGTAACTCAGAAGACATAACAATCACCAATTGAGAATCAATCAAAGAAAATTTATAATCACTTAGATGCCCCCAGTATAAAACATCATGGGAACATAAAAGAATCATAACCAATCCAAGAAAAAACTATGTAGTACTGAGAAATACTATTGATTCATTTTTCAAGTGTAGTAGAGATTCATCAATCATAATTTGGAATATGAGCAATATTTTTTCGTATCTAAGTATATGTGAGATTAACTATGTCATTTAAGTGCTGGATTAAAGTGTTGAAAAATACTAGTTCATTTAAGTTCCTAGATTTCAAGTGTTGAGAAACACTAGTTTGATGTCTGACATTATTTGGAGAGGCAAACCATCCTAGACAAGACACTTAGGACAACCTATCAAATGCGAACTGACCATGCTAGCAAAGATGCCCCCAATGTAGAATGACTATTCCTAAGATGCAAATGCAGACAAATCCCAAGAAAGGATAGGACATTTGTAAGAAATCAAAGTCACCAAATAGAACTAGTGAAAGTATGAAGGTTTAGTGTTGTTAGTGCATTGATAGATAGAGCACAAAGTTTGAGTGATGCCTATTGGCCAGGTTTTCACCACTCGGCAAAGCTTTTTTATTTTTGCTACCAAGATGCCTATTTGCCAAGTTTTCATCAAGGCACTTTTTTCTCCTTTTCAATTTTTTTTTTATTTTTGCTTTTTTAATTTTTTTTTATAGTATCAAGGAACCTATTTGCTAGGTTTTCACAAAGGATACCTTTGTTTAGGACTTTTCCACTATTTTTGGATTTCTCCAAGATCAATTTTTCTGATTTTTTTGGTATTTTCTGAGATTTTCACTATATAGGATTTTCTAGCCAGACATCAAGCGTAGAACTTCTTAAAATGTAGAGTATTAATGGGATCAGGAATAACATCTCCCTCAGGTGTAGCTAGATGATAAGCTCCAGTCCCAAAAGTTGCAGTAATGACATAAGGTCCTAGCCAATTTGGTTTAAACTTTCCTATCTGTTCTCTATTAGGCTGGTTCTTAGGATTCTCTTTCAAAATGAGATCCCCCACTTGAAAGTATTGTGGTTTGACCTTTTTATTCTAGCCTCTTGACATGCATTTTTGGTACACTTTCAGATGATTGAACGCTTGTTTCCTGCGTTCATCAAGTAAGTCTAAAGAATTTACCCTATCAATGTTGTATTATTTGTTAGTAACAAAACCTTGTAAAGATACCCGCAAAGATGGGATTTCAACCTCGATAGGTAATACTACCTTAGCGCCATAGACTAGGATGAATGGCGTGGCTCCAGTTGGTGTTCTAATGCTTGTTCTATAGGCCCAAAGTGCTAGATTTAATTGTAAATGCCAGTGTTTTCCAGCCTTATTCATAGTTCTTTGTAGGATGTTGAGAATTTTCTTATTAGATGCCTCAGCATGTCCATTACCTTGAGGATAATAGATTGAGGAACAATGTTGATTAATGTGAAACTGTGTGCAAAGGTCTTCAATGTCTTGGTTTTTAAATTGGCCCCCATTGTCTTTTATAATTGAAGAGGGTATCTCATATCTACAAATAATGTAGTTCAAGATAAACATAGCCACCTATTTTCTAGTGGCTTTGATCAGTGGCATGACTTCAACCCACTTCGTGAAATACTCAGTGGTCGTAATGATGTATTTGTGTCCACTTGAAGAATTAGGATATATTTGTCCAACCAGATCAAAGGCCCATTGCTAAAATGGCCAAAGTGTTATGAATGGTATGAGTTCTCTAGTAGGAGCATGGATGAGATTTCCATGTGTTTTACATTTATGACATGTCTTTGAAAATTGAATAGCATCTTTTTCCATCGTGAGCCAATAATAGCCTACTCTTAGCAGTTTCTTAGCTAGTGAAAATTCATTTGAGTGTGATCCACATACACCTTTGTGGACTTCTTTTAATGTGTGATCCAACTCTTCATGTTCTAAACACCTAAGAAGTGTACTATTGAGACCTCATCTATATAATTTATTAGTAATGAGGACATAACATGATGTTGCTTGAATTAAGGCTCATTTTTCATTTCTGGATAGGTCATTGGGTATAGTTTGGTCAGTTAGATAAGCAATGATTTTATCATACCGAGATGGATCTTGGGTGTTCAAAGTATAAATTAGTTGGTATTCAGGGGTATTTAAAGGCTGGGTAGGATAATTCTTCCACCAAGAAGTCATAGCGGAATTGACGTTCCTCTAGCTATAACATGGATGTCAGTGTAGCCATAGCATCTACACCTTTATTTTCTATTCTGGGAATTTGTTGGAATGTAATGAAGATAAAGTATTTCTTCAAATCATCAACTAGTTATTTATAGGGCATCAAATTCTCATCGTTGTTCTGATAGTCTCCATTTACTTGATTGATAATGAGTTGGGAGTCACCATACACAGGTAACTCTACAATCTTCCATTTCATAGCTAATTTAAGACCATTTACTAATACTTCATATTCAGAAATGTTATTTGTGTATGGAAACATCAATTTGTAGGACTTGGGTATTTTGTAGCCTTGAGGAGTTATGAATAGAACCCCTGCTCCAGAGCCTTGGTGCGTGAAAGAACCATCAAAGTACATCTTCCATGGATACTCAGTTAGATGCATAAATTTTTCATTAGGGAACTCAATTCTCAAAGGTTCATCATCTTGGAGTGGTGAATCAGCTAATTGATCAGCGAGGACTTGTCCTTTAATAGCCCTTCTGTCTACATACTCAATGTCAAATTTGCTCATAATCAAGACCCACTTTGATATTCGTCCTGTTAATGTTGTCTTTCTTAAGAGGCATTTCAAAGGATCTATCTTTGCAATGAGCTTGATTGTATGTGATAGCATATAATGTCTCAATTTTTGTGATGCAAAGACAACTGCTAAGCAAGATTTTTCAATTATGTTGTAATTGAGTTCATAAGATACTAGTGTTTTGCTGATAGAGTAGATTGCTCTTTCCTTTTTAGTTTCATCCTCTTGTGCCATAAATACTACCAAGGATGTAGCTATATTCGAAATATATAGGAGCAATGGCTTTCCATTAATGGGTGCCATGAGAATAGGAGGATTAGCCAAGTACTCTTTTAAATCTTTAAAGTTGCTTTCACAATGTTCATCCCATTTGAAAGTGATACCTTTATGTAGCAATTTAGTAAAGGGTTGTGCTCTATCTGCAAGTTGTGACATAAACCTCCCGATTGACTGGAGTCTTCCTTGTAATGTCCTCATTTGACTACTGTTGCATGGAGGAGTCATTTCTAGTATAGCTTTAAATTTTTTATAGGGTCTACCTCAATTCCTTTTGCTGATACAATAAACCCTAGCAACTTCCTTGATTGAACCCCAAAGGCACATTTCTTTGGATTGAGTTTGAGTTGAAATTCCTCCATGTGATCTAATATCTTTTGCAAGTCTTCAATATGAGTAGTCTATTCTTTTGATTTAGCTAAGGTATCATCCACGTAATCCTCCATGTTTTTATGCATCATATCATGGAATATAGTAGTCATATCTTTTTGGTATGTAGCACCTGCATTCTTTAACCAAAATGGCATAACATTCCAGCAAAAATTTCCCCATGCGCATGTGAATGTGGTCTTCTCTTGATCTTTAGGAGCAATCTTAATCTGGTTATAGCCTAAGAAACCATCCATTAATGAGTACATTTGATAGCCTATTGTGAGATCTATGATCATATCAATGTTTGGTAATGGAAAATCATCTTTAGGACATACTTTGTTTAAGTCTCTAAATTATGTATAGATCCTGACAAATTTATCTATTTTAGATACTGGTACCACAATAGAAATCCATCCTGCGTAAATAATGACTCTGATGAATCTAGCTTTCAGTAATTTTTCTAGCTCTTCTTTCACCAGTAATGCAACATGAGGATGCATCTTTCTTAGTTTTTGTTTCATGGGTTTGACCTCAGGAGCTATAGTTAAATGGTGCATTATTAATTCAGGATCTAGTCTAGGCATATCTGTGTAAGACCATGCAAAATTGATCTTTTTCTCTTTCATGAACTTAGTGAATTGTATTTTCTCTTTGTTTGTCAAAGATTGTGCTAGGTGAACAATTTGAGGAACTTCAGCTGTGACCAAGTTAACTGGTTGTGTTGGTTCTATCAAAACTAAAGCTATTTCTTAAAATTTCTTAGGGAGGATATCAAGAATCCCATCTTATGGTGCCTCTGGGAGGTTTTCACCATTAGATACATCTTTTATTTTTATTATTTTAGGATCTAACACTTCCACAATGTGGTTTTAACCATCAGTTCCTTTCTTCTTTTTATTTTTCAATTTGTGACGGAGAAACTTGATATCCTCCTGTGATATGTTCACACTCCTTGCATTGATGGAAGAAGGATAAGGTTCAAAAGCATTTAGGTAGCAAGCCAAAGTGTAGTCATTTGGGAAGTTCATGATAGGATTAGGATCTGAATTTGTCCAATTAATTAAGTCAGGGTTTATCAAGGATAATAAATTGGAGTTTGGTAAGGACAACATCGTGTCAGCGTCAAGACTATTAACTGACAAGGCATGTTCTGTTAGGTAAACTTTGATGGTGTTTAGATCATCAAGAGTTAAACCATCATTAATAAGGTCATTGTTAGTAATATGTGGACCTAACTCTAGCAAATCATCAGTTGATATTTCTTCTTCTTCTCTTAGCAAAATGGAACTCATTACTTGTAGCCTCATAATATCCTCTAGACCTAGTAAAACACCAGTTTCTTCATCAAGAATTCTAGGTAATGGTATCTCATCTGATTCAGGAACAACAACAATATTAGGGGAGGTGTTAGAACTCTCTCCTCTTTGAAATATTGGTGCCAACTTATGAATCACATCTACTTCAATGTCTATGGTAGCATCAGATAGGACATCCCATTCATAATCATGTGAGTATGTTATTTCATCATCTGATCTATTTAAAAACTTAGCAATAGTTACCTGATGTACTCTATTAGCCACTTGTAGATCAAAGTGTGGTAAATATAGGATGTGTGAAATTGTGACCAACTTCCCCTAGTTAGGATGTGAATCTTGTTCTTGGGGTGTGTCTTCAGTAGTTTTTTCTATCAATGACACTTCAGGGGTGTCTTCTATTATTTCCTTTACTTCTTGAATAGTAGCTTGTGTCAATAAAAACATGAGCATCTTATGGTGTCTCAAAGCTAGGTACATATCTTTATCCTTGATATTCAAGATACTCTGTACCAATATGAAATAAACTTTCATAGGTCCATTGTTCTAGTTTTTTTTCTTCTTCTTCATCACTTCCTTTATCAAAGATTGGACCATCTCTTGAAGTAGGGTTTTCAGATTTATTATTGAAACCTAGTCCTTTTTTATCTTTGGTATGTCTGAATTCCATGTGTATAGGTTCAACAAGTCCCTTTCCTTCATCTCCTAAAGGTCCTTCCCCTTTATATCCCATTTTTTTGAGAATATCATATCCTTTACCATACTTTTCTGGGGATATTTATACATGTTTTACCTCATTTTATTTTGGTTCTCCCTTGTAAAGCCAAGCCAAGACTTCTTTTTCTTCTTTGTCATCCTCTTGGGAGGTAGATGCTCTAACCATACTAGTTTCTTTGTGAATTTCTGGCTCTTTAGATGTAGTGGGTGTGAAATATGGGGAAGCTTTTCCATAAGATATTGGAGACACTGGAAGTTCTGTCAATGATGGGGTTATGTCTAGCTTGTATTCTCCCATACTAGTTTCTTCAAGTTTTAATGTCTTTCCAAAGCTTTTCATAAGCATGTCTTTAGTATTTTTAGGTACAGTTTCTTTTGGAACTTCTTTGTTATGAGGGACCATACTATCTACTTTAACATTGTTGCAAGTATAACTGGCATCTGCGGGAATTGTCACTTCCACCCCATTATGTGGTAATTTGATACACTGGTGGTAAGTAGATGGTACTTCTTGCATTTCATGGATCCAAGGTCTCCCTAATAGTATGTTTTAAGCCAAGGGTAGATCTAGAACTTGACATGTCACATTTCTTTCAACTAGTCCTATTCTGATTGGTAGAACAATGAGACCTTTAGAGGATCTTTCTTCTTCATCGTAAGCTTTGATAGTGATCTTACTTCTTGAATCAATGGTTTCTTCTAAGAGACCCAACTTCCTGATTAGATTGAGAGTATAAATGTTCAACCCTGCGCCTCCATCTATCAATACACATCTAACATGGGATTTGTGAATGAGGACTTCAATGTGTAAGGGTTGGTTATGCGGATGTGTCAATGATTTATCATCTTCTTCTAAAAAAGAGAGGTAATGTGGTGTTGAGATATGATTAACCATTGCTTGGAATTTGTCTACATCAATGTCCTTTGGCACATTTGCTGAATGTAGGGCTTGTTCAAGAACTTACCTATGCATTTAGGAGATTTTAAGTAACTCAAAGATAGAAATTTGAGTAGAGGTTCATTGCAATTGATCCACCAAGTTATAGTTTTCTACAGGAGTGATAATTGTTTGTCTTGCTACCGCTGGTTTGAGAATAGTGACAATAGGTACCTTGGAATTTTTTGTTGGTTTTGATGAGGAATTAGGTCCTTTGATTGTGACTTGTGCTTGACTTTGTGTCACTGCATTTGATTGGGGAGATGTCTTTAACACCTTTGATAGTGATCACATTAATTGATTCATTTTTAATGTCTATCATGTTGATCACATTATCATTATTGGAGTAGGCATAGTTTACTTCATTTCCTTTTCCTTTAGATGCTTCCCCTTTCTCATAATTAGGGAATGGTTTGTTAAATGTTGTATGGTCTTCATTAGTGGTGTGTCCTTCCACTTTGATCTTGCCTCCTTCAATAAGGTCTTGTATAGAATGTTTAAGTCTAAGACAATTGTTAGTCTTATGTCCCTTGTTTTTGTGAAAGACACAATAAGAATTGTCATCCCACCATCTTGGTTTGACTTCTGGTTCCCATGGTTTTGAATCTAAGATTGTAAGAACTCTGTTGTCCAAGAGTGTCTTTAAAAAAGTCTCAAGAGGTTTTCCCAAAGGAGTGAATGTTTGTTAAGGTTTACAAGTCCATGGTCAACTTTTGGTATTCTCATTGTTTTCTTTAGGTATTGTAGTTGTTACCTTGGCATCTTTACTTGCTTGCATGATATTCATTAGATTGAACACTATTGGTTTAGGATAAGCATTAGATGTATCTACCACTCCATCGTTAACAACATTCTTATTTTTTTTCCACCATTTAGGCTTGTTTTTGGAGTTGGTAGATTTGCTATCACTTTGGAGAGTAATTTCTTCTTTTTTAACCATGGCCTCTTCAATACGGATGGCATTTTTTATCATCCTATCAAAGCTAGGTGAATCTTGCATTTGCAATGCATAGTTTAATTCAGGCATTAAGTTTTTTATGAATATTTCTATCTTTTCTGATTTAGGAATAGCTCTTGAATACCTTGCAAAGATTTTCCTCCACCTTTGTCAAAAGTGTATAAAGGATTCACCAATTCTTTACTTTGTGTTACACAAGTCCATCATAGTTACGTCATGTTGTATATTGTAGGAGTAATGTTGGATAAACCATTGAATCAACTCCTCAAAAGATTTTACCTTAGGTGTGAGTTTGGAGAACCACTCCATAGCATTTCTGCCTAGACTTCCCCAAAATAGCCTCATTAGGTAGGTAGGTTCATGCATGTACTCTATGCTTAGAGCACAAAACTCTCTCACATGGTCATGTGGATTAGTCTCTCCCATATACTTGTCATATTTTGGCCTTGCCATGTTGGGAGGAAATGGGACCATATTGATACTCTGGTCAAAAGGAAATGGACAAATGGATTCCAAAGAGTATTTTTCTTGGGTTTAGCCTTCTCTTGTTTGAGAGTTTCAAGTTCAGCTTGCATCAAGGTCATTTGTTTGGTTAGAATAGAGATAGGGGTTGATATCTCTTTTTCCTTTAGTTTTTCAACGTCATAATATTTAGGTAATTTTACTCCAATGGATGCTAGATGGAGAAATTATTTCTCTTTGTCTTCACCAATTATCTTTTCCAATGTTCTTTGGAAATTCCTACTTTGTTCGAGTCTATTGTGCTCTTCTTCGGGAATGTCTTCATCACTTTCTAAATAAAACAAAGGGTGTGTGATGTTGACGTCTTCCTCATTATTAGTATTTTCTTGATCTCACTGGTTTTTCTCATTGTTGTATTCTTCAAAGGCATTAACCCATTCATTCCTAGCAGCATCCATTATTGGCAAGTCTATTGCAAATATAGGATTGTGAGATGTCTCTCCTTTTTGAAAATGTAGCAATTTAGGAGGTACTTCTGATTCATCAGCAAGATACTTGTCATGTCTTGTGTTAACCATGAACTTGTATCTCAACTATGTCCAAAGTTTCCCAAGACTGTCAAGTGAGGTCTCAAATCGTTCAAGTAAGTGTGTCCAAATTGTAAGGATTGTTTGTATTTGGTAAAAGTGGATGACTCCAGCATCAAAGGGTTAGAATAACTTGATAGTGAGCTGGGAATCAATTTGTTTTTGAGAGTGAATAGACCACACGGTTTGAGATAGATTGTAAGAGTTTGAAATGACATGCAAGGTAGACCTGAAAAAGTTTTTTTGAAATAGCAATAGAGAACCATAAAAAGAAACATGGTTAGACTAATCAGCCAAAAGGGTATCCAAATAAACTGGTTTTCTCTGAGAGGCAAATATGCAAGTGCCCACTGTCCCAGATGTGAAACTCTGCATGCAAGGTAGGAAAGACCAGATGTGAGCTTTTGCAAAACCAAATGCGAGCCTAAGTATCCTGGATGCAACCTTTCTCCCTACAAGTGATACAGGATTTACCAGATGCGAGCTTGCACAGTGAATGCATGTTTACACAACTAGATGCAAGCCAGGACAGACTAAAGTTGACTCTCTGAAGTTCTATCAATTTTTTGTCTGATTTGTTTTGAAGTTTGTGAAAAATTGTCTAATAGTAGGTTTGTTTTTTAGTCTTCCTAGTGAATGAAAAATACAATATGTAGCCAGAGGATTGAATTTTGTTTCTTGTTTGAATGATTTACCTAGTTAATGAGATTTCAAACACATCAAACATTTTTGTATTGTTATGGGTGAATAAAACACATCCTTACACCCTATTTTCTAAGTAGGGGATGAAAATCCCTGCTTGTAGACTTAGGTACACACTCAAATGCTAATTAGAATATGGCCATCACCAAGCACGCAATGGCTCTAGTCATGATGCCATATTAGCCGACTCCAAATGCAAGTGAGGGCATGAAATGATGAGTATGTTGGGGCAATTACTTTTTTCCTTACACAAAGATTACCATCCTTTCGGGGATGAATCAGGTAGTTTGACTATAAATTGTTGTTTTATGATGGGGCAATCCATTAGAAACCGTATCCCATAGAATTGCACAAGGAAAAATTGAGGCGTATAGCCCTATGATTACTCAAATATGTGTAGTATCACAAGCAAGATTCAAGCGGCTCCACTCTACACATACCCAAGCATGTTCAAGGAATGATGTCAAAATTCCAAGGACAATATTGACTCCATCTTCTGAGGCTTTAGCATTCAAGGAAGTAATTATATATAGTGAGTTGGAATGGTTAGCATAAAACCTATCCTCACTTGGGTCATTCCTGGGAGATTTTTCCCTCAACTGGCAGGCCCTCTAATGTTGAATAAGCATACAAAGGATTGGCGAGCTTAGAATTTCAAGATTTTTTATTCTTTGATAGAAGAAGAGAATACTCTCCTATTCCATGCCGTTTTCTCCAAAAACACTTCAATTAATTGTTCATTCCCTCAAACCACTTCACTTACAACTCAATCCCCCATATCAATTTTTTGATTCCCCCATTTGGAAGGAAGAGAAAATCCTCTAGTGAGACTGATAGGTAAGCTTAAGCTTGATTTAAATATTCCTAAGTTTAATGAAAACACAAGTACTTGAAAGAAAAAAAATTTTGTTCTTTGACCACAATATTTAATGCTTTGTTTGTTCTATTAAAAATCCCTAATTTAGACAATGAAGTTCTTTCTCCCACAAAATTTAGGTGGCTCGTGTTGTTCAATTACTTGTCCAAAGGGAAATTTAAACTGTGAATCTTGTTCAATTAATCTCACAAAGTTTAATGATTTGCTTGTTCAATTACTTTTCCAAAATGAAATTAAACAGTGAGTTTGTTTGCCTTGTTTGATTACTCCAAATTCCTCTCAAATTTTAAACCAACTTTTGATTTTCTGATTTTCCTTGAAGGAAAAGAGCATACTAATCTGATTGTTTTAACAAGTGATTAGAAAATGTGTCTTAGTTTCATTGCCTCAAACAAATAAATTAAATTAATCTATTAAACCACTTGAAAACCATAAGTTAGTAATTTCTCTCCAACTCTTTTAACAAAAGAGTCTATGACGGCGATCTGCAAATGAAAGTTAGGCTGTTTTAAAAGACAGAAACAGATATTAGCAAAAGATTAGTGGTTAGACTTTTTATTTTGCAAATCCAAAAATGAGATGCGATTTTGTTAACCAAAAATGACCCTAGAATCCCTGGATACGATCCTTTGTCCCAGATGTGATCAAATACACCAAAAATGACACAATGTATACCACATGCGAGCCTTTACCAAAAATGATGTAGGGTTTCCAGGATGCAAAATCTGATATCTGGGGTGCGATCCAGGATTCTACGATGTGATCCAATATCTGAGATGCAAGCCTTGGCAACCAAAAATGACTCTGTTCCTGAAACCTAGGAAGACAAATTAGTAGAAAATGAATTGAAAGTGAGGTAAAATCTGAGATTCTGCCCCACGGTAGGCGCCAAAAATGTGTGTTATTTTATGTACCTATTAGCTGCAACACAACACTTCAATAAGTCATTTTATTAGTGAAAAATAAGAGTTAGCAAGCATATCAATCACTAAAATTGACCTATTGCTTTCTATCTAGGAGTGTAAAAAATGCCATAATTGCCCTCAGATTATGCATTTATCAGTGACATATACAACCTAGAATGAAACATTTAAATGAAACTAATCTACATGCTCAAGAAATATGCATTCTAAGCTATAAAAATGAAGATTATAATAATGCATAATAATAAATCTTATTGATGCAATATAGGTCTCTAATAATATGAACAACAACATAAAAATGCTTTCAATAATCCAAAATCAGGGGCCCATTGAGCTTAAAACTCATTCTATTTATAGAAGAAATTAGGAGTGAGAGGAGAGATATGGCCATAAATGCATGTGTAAGAGTCTTAATGAGGGATAGCATTTATGAGGCATGGTGAGGGTATAAGCATTAATGATGCATTTATGAGAGCATCAATGAGGCATGGTGAGGGGTTTAAGTCTGAGCTTGAGAAAGTGGACTTTGGGGAAGGGGAGCTTGAGAATGTTGACTTTGGGAAATGAGTTGAATTTCTAATCCATAGATTAGGAATGTGACATCATTAGGAAGAGGGTTAAGATGAGATTAAGATTAGAATTAGGCTTAGCATGGGTGAAGAGGTTGGGATTAGTTCAAACCCAGGATCAAGGTGGTTGAGATAGGTTAGGTTAGGGGTTAAAGGGAATATTAATGAATTGGATTATAAATAATATATTCATTCAATAATAGGGGAAATTAATTACTTAAGCTTTTGGTTTCATTTGATAATTAATCAGGACTATAGCCAATTAATTAAATTAATTAGGCTAGGGGATTGGCTTTTTGCAAGTGATGAGGTGTAATTAGGATTTTATTTAATTCATTTTAATTAATTACCTTAGCCATGTTTTTGATTTGTTTTGATAGAATAGAATTGATTTGATTTGATTGGCTAAGGCAATTAATGTAATTTAGTGATTAAATCACTTAGGAGATTAAATTTAATTTAAATGAATTACGTCAATAAATTGAAGAATTGTCTTGACATAATTGGGGGTATGATCACACTTAGGGAAAATAGGGTCTATGGTCAGAGCATACCAAATTAGGGTGGTTACAATATATATATATATATATATATATATATATATATATATATATATATAATCTCTGTTATTAAAATGAACCAGAGAAAAATGTATGTGCAGAGGAAAACATATGGCAGAGAAAGAAGCGTTAAAGGAAGGGAGAAGTTTTACAACTTATGAACAGAGGGAGCTGTTGAGATTGGAGAAAATTGTATATGCCTGCAACCAAATAGAGATATGAAAGAACAACCAACACATATATAACCTCCAAAGATATAATTATATAAGATTAAAAAAGATATGAAAAGAGCTATATAAAATGTTATCAGTCCATTTAACGAATAGAAACATAGAATAGATCTTAGAGAATACAAAGATGAACATAAATCAAAACCTGCAAGAATATGAATATGAAATCTTTAAACAATAGATTAAATGAATATATTAGTTTTTTAGTACAAAAAATAGATTAATATGAGATATAATGTTAACCCTGCAATAAAAATGTTAGATATATAGATTTAGCAAAGTGATAGAGATGCTAAAAATGAAAAAAATAACAGTTAGATCTAAATATATTAGAGTTTTGAGAAAACTAATGACAAATCTGAATATATATATTGAACAAAGTATAAACCTACAAATAAGATAGATATAATGAACGAAAATGCATGAAATAGAAAACCCTTGCGGTTGCCCGAGAGAGGGCGAGTTAGAACTTAAAATTTCAAAAACTACTCTCTGGCAGCAAGCCTTCTGGAAAGGGTTAGAAATGAAAATAACAAAGGAGAAAGAGAAAGAGCTTCAACAAATGGATAGAAAGACTAAGGACTAAAAACCTATAGACAAGAATTAGATCAATCAATAACAAAAAAAATTCTCCTTCTCAACTGAGATATCCTTCAATGGTACCTTAATGCAACACTCAAAACAAGGATTTAACTAGCTCTGATACAATGTTAGAAATATTAGGAAAACAAAAAGAGATTAGGAAATAATCCAAGAGAGTGAAGCGGGAGGGAAGACTTTTACCATAACCAAATGAATAAAGAAATTTCACCAAAAGTATAAGAAGATCCAAGCTTAACACACGAGACCAATATTTTGAAAGGGGAAAACAAAGAAAAACCCCTTGTGCGTATAATATGAATGAGGCAAGAAGCCAAGAAGGAGAGAGAGCTTGAGAAAGAAGCTCATTACAACATTGTGAGAGAAAGAATGAGAATGAGAGAATAAGTGAGAATAATTCCCATGAGAACCAACTTAGAACCCTGTGAGAAGCATCTCTTAAGTAGAGATGAGTGAAGGAGTTTGCATGTAAATCCTATGTCCAATGATTTCCACATTCATATTAAGTGTGTGCCATTTGTAGGAATCCTCTTGAGGAATATCTAATTTCCATATTAAAGTAATTAAAAAAATGTGGCATGTCCTCCCACTTGGACTAGAGGACAAATACAATTTAGGATACCTTGGTTTATCCTTTAATTACATAGTTCACCAAGGAAAGATTAATTTCTAACAATCATGCTTGCATGTCATGTCAATTCATCAATTAGGTTATGTCAGCATTGAATGTGTTATGATTATTTGAAAAAATCATCTCATGTCATTTATGTTTGTATTTATTGATGTGACATTTTGAGAAAATAAGATCTTTCAAGTACTCATTCCCCATCAATTTCTTGAAATTATTCTCGCAGCTATTTCAAATTTAGAAAGAGTCCAAATTAAGTTACAGTGTGCTGATAACAGTTTAGAACATAGGGAGACATAAGAGTTTCTAAAATATTTTGGTTTACAGTCAACATTCTAGGGAACAAGGTGAATTTTGTGATTAGTGAGCTACTTACAAAATTGTCAGTGGGGGCAAGCAAGAAAATTTAAGAAAAAAATGTAGCGGAATTTTTTTTACATTTTTCTATGGGAGATCTACCCATCCGCTATGAGCCAGTAGTTCATGATGACCTTCTCCAAGACTGGAGGTGTCAACAAGCATTTCAATATTGTGGATGGTTAGATTACTTCCTAAAGCTCATAGATTTTAATGATGATATTGCTTTCAAGTTTTCCAGTTCTCTAAGGAATAATGTGGCAAGAGTGAAAGGGTTAGGAGTAGAGGTTTCTGAGGAAATAATAGCCGAAGAGACTAGTCACCTTCAAAGGGTGAAAATTTTCCTGAGACCCAATATGCCTGAATGGTTCATGCCCATTTTACTTTGCATGGTGACCCTCCTCTTTCATTAGAAAAGAAAGGTACAAAGAGGTTATCCCTTCCACCGGATTATATTATAATAGCTTCTTCTGTGATAAGATACCTCACCTTTAAGGTTTTTATCTCATATCTGCATGCCATCCATTTCAAGGTACTCAGCAACACTTGGCATAACAACCAAAAAATGAACTTCCCAAATGTCCTCTACAATTTTCTTCTCCAAAGTTATGCTAAGGTACAAAAAGGTATGCCTAATTTTGTTTCACATCATTGCTTAATCAAGCTTCTGGTTGAAAGGGCATTAAGGAATAATTCAACCATGTCATGCGATGATTTTGTATCTATTAAAAATTTTAAGCAAGAAGTTGTAGGACCTAGGGGGACTCCTTTATTATATAAGGTTATTACACTTGAGGGGACTTTTAAAATTAGGGAGGATCCTACACCCTAAGGGGAGAAAGTTGATGAAACCCCTGCAATTGAGCATACAACCGAGGCTCAAGCCTCAAAAACCTCTGATGATGACATAGAGATTATTTCACCAAATCCTAATGTTGATAGAAAACCTCAGAGATTTGTGAGAAATATGTCATGAAGGATGATAGAAAAATGTAAGGAGAAGGAGATTAAACTGGAAATAGAGAAAATAGAGAAGCAGGACACTGAAAAAGTTTCTCCTTCTCCCTAAAGGAGAAAGATTGATCAAGAAGACACTCCTACAACCACTCCCAAAAATAAGAACCCTCATAGGAAAACTAAAAAGGGAAGTTTCCCTAAGAAAACACATGCTAAAAGAGTAGTTTTCCAAGAAAAACCCCAAATAAGACTTAAGATAAAATATCCACATTTGCAGTGGTAGAATCCTCTAAATCCATTGATATGGAGGAAGAGTTACATATTAGATAGGACACCATACCCAAAATCAAGATGCCTTCATGGAGGAAAATGCTCCAAAAGAAGAAGTGTTCATGGAGAAAGGGGGTGTTACACAAAAAGAGGAACAATGGGTTTCTCAAAATCAAGAAGAAGATGACCTTACCAAATTGGTTGTTGTAGCACAACAATTGAAAGAAACTACCCCAAGAGTATACCCAAAGGGTCACATGTTTGAACCACCAATGGCATATCCATCTATAAAAGACCAAGATCCTGATACACCTCTTGATCTCTCTACCAGACTTGCTACAAGATTAAGCCTGCATAGAGACATGATGATACAACAGACTTTGTGGAAGCTAGAGAAGGAGAAATTGAAAAGAATAATTGATAATTAGAGAAGTGAACTTGAGCACAAAGATGAGGAAATTAAAAGACTGAAAGAAAGGATTACCATCATTACAACCCTGGTTCCTAAAATTATGTAATATAGGTCACCAATTAGGGTTTATGCCCTCTACCTTAAAGAGAAGTATTTGAATCAGAAACTTATGAGGGTGGTACAGGGGTTGAATCCATCCATAATTCTCTTGTAGCCAAAAATTCTCTTGTAGCCATCAATAATTGGCTATGTGAATTATATTTGCACATTTTTGTTGTTCCTCATGATACTAATTGGAATCCACTTATTTTCATAGGCGATATCCAATTATGAGAAATGATGTTATGGATACAAAACAAAACTACCAGGGAACTCCAAGCTAGACCCTATAAGCATGCGAAGGTAGATGCTTCATTAATAATAAGAGTTGAATGTAATGAGGCCAAGAAAATTTATTTTGATTCGCTAGGCTTATTCAATATAGATAATCAACACAGGGCATGGATCCATGATTTAAGAGACGATTCATTTAGAGATTATGAGAAAATGGCTAGAAATGAAGGCAGGTTAGTCCTTGGATCCATTAAACAATGATGGATTAGTTTACTTGAGAATTTGAAAAAGGCTGAGCCACATTCCCTACATAACTATGTAGTTGCAACATAGAGGGCACCATGGTAAATTAAAATAGGTTGGGAAAGACAAGAAAATTGGCTTCCTCTAAGGTTCCAGGCTCCACTCTTACCTTGGCAACTTTTAAGCATAATTGATGAGGGAAATGAGCATGACATGAGTGAAGAAGTGACCAGGTGGCAGAAGTTGAAGGAGAAGAAATGATATTATTCGAGCTTAGAGAAAGGAGGAGCAAGTCAAGGTTCAACCATAGACTTCAGAACAAATACCAGGATTAGGAACTTTGCACTTGTTAGAGGACTAGTAAGATATTAAGTTGGGGGGAATGATAGGCCAAAATAATGGTCATGTTTATCTATGTTTTTTGTTGCTATGTTTCAAAAACTCTTATAAGTTTTAGGAATTTTTAAGACTCTTTTTACTATAGTAGGTATAATAATTTGAGTAGGTATTGATAAATATTTGATGGTTATATAGCCATTAACTTATGTCTATTGTTAGAAGGATACCTATCTTTATATTATTCCCTTTTGAATGATTGAAGCGTAGTGGGTTCCTGCATCCAAGCATTTTATCTTCCTAAAGCCATGTGATGTATGCATATATATAAGATTTGAGATTTAATGAATGAATGCAATGTGGAAATGAATGCATCTGCATATTTTGTTCTTCTAACCTCTTGTCGTAGGAACAGGTCAAAAGGTGGGAACAGTCAAATAGGAATTTAGTGGATCTCGCCAAGTTCTTGGATCGAGTCATCTAATATGGATAGAAAAGGACAACATTAAATACCCAGCTGATTTTCACTACTTATTGATGAATTAGTTAGATATGTTTTACTGTTCAGAAAATCTAGGAAGTGGTTGTCCTATATTCTCTCCCACGCATAAAGATGAAGACAATTTATTTCCTATTGAAGAAGTTTCTCATTTCTATTTTAAATGTAATAACTACATCCACTTAATATGTTGGAAGTGGTTAGTAAGTTAAGTTAGTTAGTTACAAATTTCTAGTATAAATAAGTTTCTACAGTACCCTGTATGGGAGAGCTAGTAAGAAGGAAATCAATCAAAACTTGGTTGATATTCATGTAATACTTTATGCAATATAGTTTCCAGTTTTTCAAGTCATTATGTGTACTCAAGTTTAGTTATATGAATAAAAGCAATTCTTGTACCAAGTATATAATATGTTAGATAACTTGGATCCACTCACCCAAGGGGGCCCACTTGGTGAGTGATCCCTTGTATTTTTACCATTTTGCTTTCATAGTTGTTGTTCAGTTCTTTTTCTATTTCAAAGCCACAAATAAATAGTTCTTGTATCTGTTCCTATAGCCAAAGTAGGCAGAGTAGTTCCTACTTGTAGAACCAAACTCATTCAGTTTTCCTTATGATTGATTATGCTTTGATAGATAAGATTCATATAGGTTTACTTCCAAAATACTTACTTTCCTGCAACTTTTCTTTCCAATGCATTGTAGCATGGTTACAATGGATACTTAGTACATATATTTTGCAGAACCATTTCAATCTTACACCCCGAGGTTGACATATTAAATGAAACTTTCCATAGGATATTTAGCTTCTCAGTATGGATGTCCAATCTATGAGTATGGGAGCTATGCCTAGTTATAATCCAATTGGAAAGACATAAAATATTGATTATGATCTTTTTATTTAATGGAGACCTCCCTATTAGCTTAGGTATCTGGAACTTCATTCGATTTTGTGCTGGAATCATCTCCAAAGACATTGGTTGGAGGGTGGGTGATGGTTCTAAGATCACATTTTGGAGAGATTGTTGGTTATATAATCTGGCCTTGTTTTCCCAACCTCACTTTTTTCCTTTAGTCAATCATTTTGAGGAGACTATTGGTGATAGGGTCTATGATTATTCTATTCTAAATGAGGGTTAATAGAGATGGAAACATTTATTTTCTCCTGTGGACTATCTTAAAGTGTCATGTAATACCTTGCAGAGTATGCTAGATTTTTGGCCTTTTCCTCTCCTCAACAACAAGGATAGAATGGTTTGGAAGAACAATAGTAGTGGCAGTATCATAGTACTAAAAGATGTTTTTCGCTCATATTTTTGTCATGGGGTAAAGATATATATTCCTCCTTGCTTATTGTATAATTTTGGCCTCCCAAGCCTAATGTTTTTTTATGGATCTTTTGGCAGAAGAGAGTGCTCACATGGGATAGGTTACAAAGATTGGGGAGGGTTGGCCATTCTCAATGTGTTCTATGGTTGCAGGAAGAGGAATGTAATGAACACTTATTCTCCATTTTTCCTTTTCTTGGCATTTATGGTATTCCTTCTTGCATCATTGGAGTTTTACATGGGTTGCACCTCTTAAGATTCCATCCCTTCTTGATTGTTGGAAGCTTAAAATTATGAGCCTGTTGTTAAATTTTATATCGAGGATTGCCCCAACTTTGATTGTTTGGCACATTTGGCTAGATTGCGACAAACACATCTTTCAAAATACTATGAGACAGGCTGAAAGGGTGTGGGATTTGATCGAATTCTCTATTGCTAAGATTAGGGAGGTTCATAGTAGTAAGCTTAGAGTATTTATGAATTTGAAGGCCCGACGGGGTTGAGGCCTAGCCAAGCTTCAAATGGCTTGGGAATATTAAGCACTCTCTATCTAAGATGAAGCCTAGGATAAATTGGATGTCCCCAAATGTAAATTGGATGAGTATTAATTTTGATGATGTCACTAAGGGTAATTTGGGATGGGCTGGTAGTGGTGGTGTGCTCAAGAATACTGATGGTCAACCTCTTGGGCTCTATTTGGTTGATTGTAGCTACTCTTAAATAAAAATGGATGAGGTTATCACCCTGTACAAACGGGTTCTGATTTCTATTCGTAGAGGTTGGAAGCTCCTTTGGATAGAAGGTGGTTCTAAGGTGCTAATTAACACTCTTAATTGAAGTAAGGTTAACGATTAGAGGTTGGGGATCATTCTAGATGTTATTTGTGCCCTCAAACCAAGGTTTGAGGTTATTAGATTTTCGCACATTAAAATAAGAGCATATGTTGTTTTTGATTGGGCGCAGCCAATTATGGTGTCAACCTTCATAACAAATTGGATAGGAAAAATAAATTATGGTGGTCAGACTTTACCTTCAAGGCCTCATTGTAGATACAGGAAGATCTAAAATCTCACACACCCTAATCGATCCTCTACTATATTTATCGAGTGTGTTCTTTTGTATTTGTCTAGTCTATAGTTGATCCCTCAATTCGCTTGCTTTGAGGCTCTACTATTTTTGTTTGGTCTGCACAACTTCTTGTTGTAAGAAAATTTTCCATATTTAGTTGGATGGGTGGCTTATGTCATGGATTTGGCTTGTACTGTGGTTCCTATCCCCTAAAAATAGGTGTTTAATAATAAATATATCTATATAAATTTAATAAAAAAATCTTATATTTAAATATTATAAAAAATACATTTAATGTATTTAATATTATACATTTTATAGAGAAAAATATATATTGTACAAAATATAATAATGATATATTATAATATAATTTATAAATAAGAATGTATTAAATATATTATATTAATATTTAATGAATTCTAATTAAAATATACCATATATTAACAAGAGATGTAATGCGTCAAAGTTCATGCCAATAGAGAAAGAAAAGTAGGGAGATATGGAGAGAGAGTTAAAAGGGATAGAAAGATATGTAATAGATAATATATAGAGAGGGAGAGACAAGAGAGAATGAGAGTGGGTGAAATAAATATAAAGATAGAGATAAGAAGTGATTTATAGAGAATATAATGATAGAGAGAGTTGAGAGAGAATTGAGAAAATTAAGCTATCAAGCTTTGTAAAATCACAAATATTTATGTCATTTTAAGGAATATTTAAATAACTACAACTTTTGACTTAAATATCATGTTGAATTATTCATTCTATCATAAAAATATAAATTTAAAATCAATAAGATTTTTGGGAAAAAATATAATTATCACAATAATGTAATAGTTTTGACCTTTAAAGTTGTTATTGGTATTTGTCGTTAGGCTAGATACTATTGCAATGAGTTTTTCTTAACTAGTTATTAAAAGAATGTATTTCAACCAATTACAATTTAGTATTTTTATTTATAAAAACTATAATAAATTTACTAAAAAAATATTATATAGATAATTAATTTAATTTTGAATTTGTTAAAAATTATCTCATACTTTTATGCAAATTATTATACTTAATTAAACTATATTAAATATTATCACTATAATTAATTATAGGCAAATACTAGCCACTACATGGCACTTGTTTAATGATGAGAAACAACTCATAATTGAATGAAATAATAATAATAATAATAATAATAATAATAATAATAATAATAATAATACCTTTGAAATGACAGGAT
The DNA here is from genome assembly GCA_018584345.1 of Thuja plicata. Classification (NCBI taxonomy): domain Eukaryota; kingdom Viridiplantae; phylum Streptophyta; class Pinopsida; order Cupressales; family Cupressaceae; genus Thuja; species Thuja plicata. The sequence goes on along the minus strand of MU224229.1, from coordinate 3,846,507 downwards.
TAATCAAATATATAATTTAGAAATAATTATATTTATTAACAACTTATTATATTATTTAATGTTTTATTAAAAGTTAGTTAATAACATTAATATAATTTTCATATTTATGTCATTT
>MU224229.1:3817456-3833723 GCA_018584345.1 Thuja plicata | reverse complement strand
GTCTTCTTAGGGGTCATAATGCGTGATAAGGCATACTAGGACCCCTAGGAAGACCCCATGACCCCTTTTGACCCATTTGAATGTTCAAATGTGTCCTTAGGGTTCCTATGACCCCTTGGGACACACTTGACCATTCAAATGGGTCAAAAGGGGTTGTGGGGTCTTCCTAGGGGTCCTAATGCATGATAAGGTCTACTAGGACCCACAGAAAGACCCCATGACCCTTTTTGACCCATTTGAATGTTGAAATGTGCCCTAAGGGGTCCTATGACCCCTTGGGACACACTTGAGCATTCAAATGGGTCAAAAGGGGTCATGGGGTCTTCCTAGGGGTCCTAATGCGTGATAAGGCCTACTAGGACCCCCAGGAAGACCCCATGACCACTTTTGACCCATTTGAATGTTCAAATGTGTCCTAAGGGGTCATGGGGTCTTTATGGAGAACCTAATTCTAAAATCTTTGGCAGAAACAAAAGGGTTCCAAGTGCCCTGCTTGGCAGTGCTGCTGTTTTCTTGTCAAGTCCTCAAAAAATAATGTTTCATCGAATGTTTAATTTAATTAATTTTATTGAGACGTGTTGTACAATGAAAGCAAGATTAAAAATATATCCTTTTCTTATCTAAATAATTAGTAATGAAAAAACATAGTTAAATTTAGGGTTTTAATGTTTTCACAATGAAAATGCTGAATGCAGTCGCGGGCAGCAGAAATGAGGAAAACAACATGCAGGTTTTGATTTATGCCACAGGTTTTGGGTACCTGATAATATCGGGTACCCAATTAGGCTTGTGCTTTGGTGTCAGGTTTTCCTAGGTGTACTGACACCCAGGCCTAATAAAAAGTCAACAAGCGCTTTCATGCGCTTTTGGACGAGTGAAAAATGGATTTTTTTCACATCGCCACTTTTTAGCCCCCCATGATCTTGCACATACCCTCACATTACTGTTGGAATAGTCCCAAGGATAACTGAGAGGGGGGGTGAATCAGTTATTAGTCAGTTTAATTCTTTTCTCTTTCCTTAATGTAATTTGATATAAAGTAAATGCACATTCAGATAACATAATAGAGTACTCAACAATTTGATTACAGGGAAACCAAATAGGAAAAAACCCCGGTGGGAATTAGCACCCACAAATAACTGGACTATTTTATAATGATCCCTGTTAAAAGATCTTACAACCCTGTTAGGAGTTGATCTTTACAATGCAAGAAGTATAGAGACCTGGGTAAAGGTTAGACCTTGTTAGGAGTCTTTTATAGATAACCCTGTTAAGGGTGAGGACTCATTGTCCAATAGTTCACTGCTAAGATGGTGAAGGCTACAACCTTCAGTATAATAGATATACACTACATCTGGTAAATGAACTATTTGAGTAGACTTGTTGTCTTGATCAGTTCCAATGAATTGCAATCAACTTCTGTTTCTTCACATAGATCTTCAACTTATTCTCTCTGAATTTTTTCTCTTCTCTGACTTTTCTTTTTCACTTCATTTTTTTGACACTTAGTGAACATAACTGAACTGCTATATGTATCTTCATCAAGGATAAGGTCACGACGGTATCTGGAAATACTTCATCAACTTCCTTGTCGGCTCAACCAAGCACGCAATACAAATTAGGACTGCGCAACTCAAACTAAATAGATGCGACGCTTCACAAAGTCGGCTTCACCAAATTTACTCTAACATCACGATTCTGTTGAAACACATTTAGCGCCTTTGGATAATTATATTTAACTCATAACTAAACATGAATACAAACATGCATATCTTGAAGATAGGCGCAACTCAAGCAACACTATATTTATTTTGGCTCTTAACAGATAAACTCTAGAATCTGTAACTGCCATAACTGACTAATCATAACTCAACTAAAACTACATATTTGACTCGGCGTGAATGCACATAGCAACTAGAAGATGTATACACCATGAAAATAAACACACATAGCTCTAAAGCATATGTACTTATAATTGCATATAGGATACCTATTGTATATTATATGTTGTCATCAATGGCAAACATATAATCAATTATTTGCATAGAATCAAATCTCCAACAATCTCCTCCTTTGACATTGATGGCAACATATGATATCATAAACTCAAAGTGTCTTCCTTCTTTTTACAATCTTCTCAATATCCTTATTAAAGGTTCCTCTTTACTACTGCTACTCTATATACTCCCCCAGAGTATATGCTCCCCCTTACTAATAATCCCCCTTTGACATCAATGACAAAAGGTGTTAAACACCATTAAGCACAGGCATTAATCCAGAAGTAGAGTATTCAACCATTCATCAGTCACCAAGGACTGATGTTCTTGTAGCAAGTTCTAATCAGACTCAGGAAAGGGAATTACTCCCAACTTCTCCCTGAGATACTCAAAAGTATCTTTTGATAGAGGCTTTGTAAAAATATCTGCTAGTTGTTCTTTAGTGCTTACATAGTCCAGCTTTACTTCTTTGTCTGCAACTTTTTCTCTTAGGAAATGGCATTTGATCTCAATGTATTTTGTCTTTGCATGCATCATAGGGTTCTTTGACATATTGATAGTACTAGTGTTGTCATGGTGAATACAAATAGTATAATCAATCTAAATACCAAAGTCCTTGATCATCTGTTTGATCCAAACCATTGTTGAACAATTCAATGTTGCTACAACATACTCAGCTTCTGCTATTGACTAAGAGATACAATTCTGCTTTTTACTTTTCCAAGTGACCAACTTGTCTCCAAGAAATATTGCTCCTCCTGATGTGCTCTTTCTGTCATCAACACAACCTGCCCAATCTGCATCTGTCTACACATGAAGTTGTATGTTCTCTGAGATAGGATACCATAAACCATAGTTTATAGTTCCCTTTAGGTATCTAAATATTCCTTTTATTTCTATTAGATATTTTGCTTGGGTTTAGCAGAAAATCTTCCAACAATGCCAACTACATTAGAAATGTCAGGTCTAGATTGAGTGAGATATATGAGTTTTCCAATCATAGACTTGTGTAAGGTCTTGTCAACTGATGTGGAATCATCATCTCTATAAAGCTTGCATCCTGTTATCATGGGGGTGCTTACTGGTTTGCAATCTTCCATCTTGAAGGTCTTCAATATCTCCTTCACATACTTAGACTGATTTATTAATATGCCTTTGTCCATTTGTTTTACATTTAATCCAAGAAAGTATTCGATAGGTCTAATCATGCTCATTTCAAATTCACTTTTCATTTCTTTGGCGAATTTTGCACTAAGTTTTTCATTACCTCCAAAGATAATGTCATCAAAAAAAATAGCAACAAGTAGTAGTCCTTCATCTGTCTCTCTTATAAATAAATTAGTCTATTGCTCCTTTTCTGAATCTTATCTTTGTTAAGTAACCATCAAGTCTCTCATACCGTGCTCTTGGGGCCTAATTAATTCCATAAAGTGTTTTCTTTAATCTACATACCATGTCTGGTTTATCTAAAAGTTTGAATCCTTCAAGCTGCTCTATGTAGACTTCTTCCTTTAAGTCACTGTTCATAAATGTTGATTTGACATCCATTTGATAGACCTTAAAGTTCTTGAATGTTGCATAGGCCAAAACCAAATTTATAGCTTCAAGTCTGCTCACAGGGGCAAATGTATCAGTGTAGTCTATTCCTTCTCTCTACGCATATCCTTTGCATACTAATATTGCTTTGTTCCTTAGTACTGTGCCTTCTTCATTCATTTTGTTCCTGAATATCCACTTAGTTCCAATCATGTTCTTGTCATGAGGTCTAGGGACTAGTTCCCATGTTTCATTCTTGATTATTTGATCTAATTCTTCTTGCATTTCCCTTTTCCAATCTGAATCTTTGCACACATCTTCAACACTTAATGGTTCAATCTGTGAGAGTAAATATACCTCTTCATCAGTAGTTGAACCTTTTTCTCTAGATATTTTCAAGACTTTTACGCTTTGATCTCCAATGATATCTTCCTTAGAGTGGTTTGGATGTGTACCTTGATTTCTTAGGAGTGATACTTTCATTTGTGATCTATGACTCTTCTTCACTTGGTTCAGGATTGTTACATGAAACATCAATACAATCAAACATTTATTCAATAACTGTGTCCTTATTGATGGGTCTAGGCTCATCTTCAATCATGGGAGCATAGTCATAATATCTTTCTTGAATCATAAACTTCTCATCAATCTTCACATGAGTACTTTCAATGATCTTCTTTAATCTTAGATTAAAACATCTATAGGCTTTACTTTTAGTAGAGTAACCAAGAAAAATACCTTCATCACTTCTAGCATCAAAATTACCAATGCTATCATCTCTCTTGATATAGCACTTGCTTCCAAAGATTCTGAAGTATTTTATAGTGGGTACATTACCAAATCAAAGTTCATAAGGTGTCTTGTCTATGTCTGGTCTCAATTGTATTCTATTAATAGTGTAAACTGTTGTATTGACTGCATCTCTCTAGTAGGTATGGGCAACCTTTCCTTCAATCATGATAGTGCACACTATGTCAAGTATTATCTTGTTCCTCTTTTCTGCTATCCCATTCTGCTGAGGGGTTCTGGGTGCACTTAACTATCTTTTGATTCCATGTTCTTCACAGTAGTCATAAAATTGGTCAGAGGTGAATTCTCCTCTATCAGATCTCAGACATTTTATCTTTAATCTAGATTCATTCTCAACCTTAACTTTGAATACTTTGAACTTCTCAAAAGCTTTGTATTTTTATTTTAAGAATGCAACCCACATCATCCTTGAGAAATCATCAACAAACAAAATAAAATACCTTTCTCAATAGTATGATCTTGTTTGAGTAGGTCCACATAGGTCTGTATGTATTAGATCTAATTTGTTTTTCACAGAGTCTTGTTTTCTCCTGAATGAGGTCCCCACATGCTTCCCCATCACACATTCCCTACACACAGTGTTAATTGGTGTTGCAATGCTAGGAAGGTCTCTTACTGCCTTAAAATTACTTATCTTGACAATGTTGTCAAAATTGATATGACAAAGTCTCTTGTGCCTTAGCCAGCTGTCATCTACATTTGCAAAAAAACAACATACTTCTGAGTTGAGCTGAAAAAAATTAACTTTGGTCTTTGAACCTGATGCAATCATGTCTCCTTCTTTGTTATTAATGATGCACTGGTTGTTTTTGAATTCCAACTAATATCCTTTATCAAACAACTGTCCAACACTTAATAAGTTATGGTGCAAACCATCAACATAGAGAACATCATCTATCTTTTTCTTTTCATGAAGGGTGATAGAACCTCTACCTATGATAGGTTTGGGAGTGTTAACTCCATATCTAACCATTCCACCTTTGTACTTGTCCAAATGTACAAATCTGTCTTTGTCTCCTATCATGTGGTGTGAACATCCACTGTCAATGATCCAGTCAGTTCTGATGTCAGATTTTGAAACTAATGCTAACTCATGTTCTTTTACTTCATCTTATTTGTCCATTTCTTTAATGGCAACAAATCCAATTTTGTCTTCTCTTGAGTCATCATCAATTACACCATCCTCAGCATGATAACATTCTTTCGTGTACTTAGGTTTGTAATTTGATATGAATTTCTTGACTCTTGTAGGGCACTTAGATGCAAAGTGACCAACTTTGTTGCATGAAAAACATTTTAATGGTAGCTATCCTTCATATTTCCCTTTACCTTTCCTTTCCTTCTTGGAAATCATAGCAATGATTTCTTCTAGTTCTGTATCCACTTCTTCATTATTACTAGAGTTGCTTATAGATTTCTTGTTGTGGACTGTGGCTTTGAAGGCTGTCTCACTTTTATGTTCTATCTTTAATCTAGATATCTCAAATGCGGATATTTTGCTAATCAAAGTCTCCCTCTTGAAGTCTTTTGAAAATTGCATAGTCTCATCTAAGATATTGATCTTTCTCTCACAGTCTATTATCAATGTGGTCATTAACTTGTCCATTATATCTTCCTATGATATTTCTCCACCATTGTTTCTTATACCTGATACTGCGTCATTTATCCTCTGATTGTAAGCTCTGATGTTTTCTTCAGGTAACATCTCTAAATTGTTGTATCTTTTCTTCCATGTCATTCTGCGCACATTCTTTGCTTGGATGTCTCCTTCAAACATGTATTCTAAGTATTTCCAAATAGAGTATGCTTTGTCTGTCTTCTTGATCTCAGAAAATTCACTGTCGGATAGGGCACTGATTAGGGATTCTTTGGCAATTGCATTATTAGTGAACACTTCCTTTTTTTTCTTAGTAGAGTCATCAGCTGCAAGATCTTTCAAGGTGGGAATTTCAACTTCTTTAATGGCAATCTCATAGATCTCAAGTCCAACACACTGAAGCTATGTTATCATTTTATTCTTCCATTCAAGATAGTTTTCTCCATCAAACTTAGGACTCTCTTTCCTGAAGTAAGCCATCTGATCTACCTTAAGCTGTTAGGCTTTCTCTCCAAGGCACTTGGCTCTGATACCAATTGTTGGAATAGTCCCAAGGATAACTGAGAGGGGGGGTGAATCAATTATCAGTCAATTTAATTATTTTCTCTTTCCTTAATGTAATTTGATATAAAGTAAATGCACATTCAGATAACACAATAGAGTACTCAAAAATTTGATTACAGGGAAACCAAATAGGCAAAAACCCCAGTGGGAATTAGTACCCACAAATAACTGCACTAGTTTATAATGATCCCTATTAGAAGATCTTACAACCCTATTAGGAGTTGATCTTTACAATGCAAGAAGTACAGAGACCTGGTTAAAGGTCAAACCCTGTTAGGAGTCTTTTACAGATAACCCTGTTAAGGGTGAGGACTCACTGTCCAATAGCTCACTGCTAAGATCGTGAAGGCTACAACCTTTAGTATAATAGATATACACTAGATCTGGTAAATGAACTATCTGAGTAGATCTATTGTCTTGATCAGTTCCAATGAATTGCAATCAACTTTTGTTTCTTCACATAGATCTTCAACTTATTCTCTCTGACGTTCTGCTCTTCTCTGACTTTTCTTTTTCACTTCATTTTTTGACACTTAGTGAACATAACTAAATTGGTATATGTATCTTCACCAAGGATAAGGTCATGATGGTATCTGGAAACACTTCATCAACTTCCTTGTCGGTTCAACCAAGCACACAATACAAATTAGGACCGTGCAACTCAAACTGAATAGACACGACGTTTCACAAAGTCAGCTTCACCAAATTAACTCTAACATCATGATTTTGTTGAAACATGTTTATATCCTTTGGATAATTATCTTTAACTCATAACTAAACATGAATATAAACACGCATATCCCAAAGATAGGTGCAACTCAAGCAACACTGTATTTACATCGGCTCTTAACAGATAAACTCCAGAATCTGTAACTGCCATAACTGACTAATCATAACTCAACTAAAACTGCATATCTGACTCAGCATGAATGCACATAGCAACTAGAACATGTATACACCATGGAAATAAAAATGCATAGCTCTAAATCATCTGTACTTATAATTCCATATAGGATACCTACTGTATATTATATGTTGTCATCAATGGCAAACATACAATCAATTATTTTCTTGTCCATCATCATAGTAGTGTGAACCTGCAAGAAAATTTTGAAATGAGTGAGTTTTCAAAAAGACTCAGTAAGAACTCTGAGGTTGTTCTAATACCTTTCCTCATTCCTTCACTTCAAAATCTATCAAAGAATATTAGAAGAGAGAATATTCCAAAAGAGATTAGAATATTTTTTATGACCATTAATATTTCCAGTGATAATTTCTAGGATATTCACATTTATTGGATAAGTATTATACCAAACATATTCCAAAATTCCTTAGCAAAAATTCAATAAAAAATAATGTGTCTACCAGACTCAGGAAGTCTGCATAAGCTGCAGTACTCATTTAGGGGAGTATCTTTTCTAATCGGAAGTCTGTCAAGAATAACCAGCCATTTAAAGCATTTAATTTTAGGTTCAATGATACCTTTCCCTAAAATATCAAAATACTTTTTCCAAGATCCATTATCAAGGGAGGATTACCAAACAGAGTTCACATGGTCAATGATGGTCTCATTATACCCAATAACATTGTATAAATTTTTGGCTTTGATTTTGGATATAACAACCTCATCAGGCCATTTACAATTTAAGAATTTGTGAGAGTCTATAAGGTAGGCAGTAGGTAGGTCCTTAGAAGCTTTAAGAATCATATTATATGTCTTTTTCTGAGAGGCTGGGATATCAAAACTGTTTGTAAGATCATTCTAGTTGATAATCTTATCATGCTCAAAAACATCAGCCATATGAGAGATGCCCATTTTATTCCAGTGCCTAGCAGAGCACCCTTGGGAGAGGGTGAGGGGTTTTCTAAACAAGTGAAGGTTCCACCAAATGGATCTTTCACCATATAGATGCTTATCATCATGGAATTCCTTGTTGGTAATATGCTTCTTGACTTGATCCCAGTCTTTCAATATGGATCTAAAAACAATAGAGCCTTGAACAACAATAGGAAAGTCTCCAATAGTTAAATCACAAAAAGGAAGATTCTTCCAATTTTTAGCATGTTTAGGGAAGCCTCTTTCAATGTTATGCCTAACAAGAACCTTCTAAGGATCATAACCATCCATAGAATGAAAAATCCATTTGGTAGCAAGGGCCACCCCTTGGAGTTTAAGATCCTTCAATCCCAAACCCCCAAGGAGCTTATCAGTATGGCTACAGGCCCATTTAATAGCGTGCATATTTTTATTACCTTTTCCATCAGACCAAAGAAAATTCCTAACAACTTTTTGAATTTCCAAGATTTGGTAGTTACTCAACATCCAGGCAGAAGAATAGTAGATATTATAGGAGGAAATAATTTTTTGATAGACTTGAACCCTACCAGCTAAGGACAAGGATCTATTATGCCATTTATCAAGCTTCTTGGTAATCTTATCTTTAATCCAAAACCACATATCTTTGAGGGAGGGCTCAATAGAAAAGGGAATGCCAATATATTTAACAATTTTATGGGGGCCTCCCCATTGAAAGTTATATTGCTTAAACCAATCAGGGCATTGATCTTCCCTGCCAAGACATATGGATTTGGATTGAGATAAATGAGCACTAGAGATAGTACAAAAATAGTTAAGCTTGTTTTGTAAAGCTTCAAAGTTGACATCATTGGAATCAAATAAAATGACAGTATCATCAGCAAACTGGCAGTTGATAAGCTCATCATTATTGGGGAGAGTTATACCTTTAACAGTAGGGGACATAGAATTATCTCTAAGAATGTAGTATAAATCTTCCGAGGCAATAATAAAAAAGGCAGGGGCCAAAGGGCATCCTTGTCTGATGGATCTACCCAGGGGGAAAGGTTCAGAAAGAGATCCATTAGCATCCACCAGGGCAAAAGTGTCATTAAGAAGCACATGAACCAAGTTGCAGAAGGTACTAGGATTTTTTTTTATGATTTTTATGAATATTTTACTAACCATTGATTCTTAAGAAAGATCATAATTTTTTTGGCCCTAATGTCTAGCAAGGTGTAGGGCATTATGAGAGGATAGATGAACTGATTAGCCTGAAATACATGAGTGAATGATGGATGAAGCGTATGTGGTAGAAATGGATAAGAAAATGGTGGATGAGCGTTATGTGATCCTCAAGGATTGTCTTATGATGGAATAACATGTTTACCCAAGCTAAAGGATTTGACATGGCAGTGTAGGCTAACGACAGTGCATTTGAATATCATATAGGGTAATGATCATGATGCATTGAAAGGCATGTTGGGTAATGGCATGTTGCATTGACATGTGTGTGATCCAAAGGAAATAAACATGTCAAGATGATTATGAAAACATGTTTTGCATTTTTTTGTCCTTAATTTTGATCAAGTTAAGGGTCATTTTGAATAGGATGAAAATAAGATACGGATAGGATAAGAAAGGATCAAAAGTGATAAGGGATGATGGAGAAACAAGTAGATAAGATAATTGATTGGATAATTGATATTGATAAGATTGAGATAAAAAGTCGCATGGTGCTTATGGAGATGCTCAACCTTGCCAAGATCAAAGGTATAAAGGGATACATATGTAAATAGGATAAATGAGGGATGATGGAGGATGCAGGATAGTTAGAGGACATGGTGTATAAGACAACATGGATGAAACTGTCTCCCAAGTGTAAGTGCAAGCGGGTAATGCACATGATGTTTGTTTGCCAGATTTTGATCATGGAACTTTTCCAAGGTGTCATATGAAGTGATTTTCACCATAGGACAGATTATTTGTCTTTACTTTTTCTTTTTTTCTTTTTTTTCAAATTTTTATTTTATTTTATTTTTCTTTTTTTAGCTTTTTTTTTCTTTTTTTCTCTACTTTTAAAAAAAATGTTTCTAGAAGATATTGGATACATGAAGGAATATGGAGGAAGGACTCAAGCATCTTGTTATTTTGATAGTACCCTTTGAAAGATACTATACAATGAATCATGTATTTTGAAGGTATGCTCAAAGATGTTAGTAGGGTAATGGTAAAAGGATATGATATGGAGGATAAGAATTTATGCAAAGGATTGGATAAGAGGATTAGATGGATAGAAAACAAATTTTGGATAATGGATAGGGTATTGGAAGACTTGTGTAGGAATAGATGGAAATATTGACAAGATCAAAATTATCACACACCTTGAAGGGTGGTGGAGTGATAGACAAAAAGTAGATTTTGGATTTGGATATTTTGATGGAGGAAAGGATGTGGATTTTGGGACATAAGGACCCAAAATAGATTTGGAAGGGAATGATGGGGGATTTAAGATAGTGCATTTTGGTACATAGGGATCCAAAATATATTCAAAGGTGGAATATGTTTTGATGGAGGATTGGAGGAATCCTTTGGAGTGGCAAGCTTGGATGCCAGTTTGAATTTTTCTTTAAGATTCAAGCCTTGTAAGAGTGACTTGGGAATCCATAGAGATTTTGATTTTGATTTTCCTTGTGATTATTTGGATCACATTTTCTCAATGCAAGATTTAAGAATCCACATGGATTTTTATTTTTATTTTTCCTTGATGGTCCTTTGTGGCTTTTTGGATGTTTCTTTTTTCTTTTGGATCAAGTTTTTCTTTGTATTTAAATGTCTCTTAAACGGGACATGTTGATCCTTGGATGTATGTGGATTTTTGGTCTTATGGATTTTATGCTTGGCATCTAAATCTATTTTAAAATAATTGGGATTTATGGATGGATAGGAATGATGTGGAGGTCTTTTGGATGAGTTCATATAGATAGGTAGTTGGAAGATTCTCAAAGATGTGTGCCTTTTGTATCTTCATTTATGGTGGGGTAAGTGGATGGAGAAATATAAGGACCCAAGACGGATGGAAGGGATGAAGGATTAATTTTTGAGATATAAGGAGCCAAAATATATTTGGAGTGTGGGGAAGGTGTATGTTTAGATTTAGATGGATGAATGTAGGATCTTAAGAGTGAGATATTTAGATGAGGCCATGATAATTAGGGTTTAGTTTTATAAAAAAAGGTTCCAATATACCTTGTTTATGTATGCCCACCCCTGTTCCTTGATAATTCATGTTTTAAAAAGTCTTATTAGCAAAGGGATACTTGTTACTTTGATAGAAAGACGCTTTTCCATTTTGAGGTGGAGGCATGTAAGGAATGATAGGATCATGAAGTAAACCAGACCAAATTAAAGTGGATGAACCAAGCTTATATGTAAGGGGATCATTATTAGCTTTGATAGGTGTGATGAGATCTTTAGGAAGGTTAGGATCATGTGGGGGATTAGGATCATGAAGGGAATTAGGGGGATTATGACAAGGATATTAAGGGATACTTTGATATTGAAATGGAAAAGGATAATTGATTGGAGTGGAAAGGGTGTTTTTCTCTTGAGATGGATGTGTATCATTTGTAGTGATAGAAGGGATATCATGATCTTTCTTAGGAGGTGGATTAGGAATGAGAATTGGAGGGATGTTTTTATCCTAAGATGGAATGGTATCATATTGGAAGAAGTGAAAAGATACGAGGAGATCATCGTGACACTCTAGGGAAATTGGATCTTGATCACATGTTGGAGGGGAATGGATGATTTCTTGATCTTTATTTTTTTTGGACTTGATTCCCCATTCTTTGGATTATGATCTTGACATGGAGCCACTTCTAAGGACAAGATAGGAGTTTGGATATGCATGGGGAATTCTTAGAGTGAAAGTATTCCTGGAAATGGTGGGGGGTCATTTTTAATGGGACTATTGGGAGTGGATACAGTTGGATTGTAAGGGAATGATGGCTTAGGATCTAGGATTTTTGAATCGTAAGAGGGATTTGCATCAAAATAAGGATCATATTGGATTTATTTTGGAGATATTCCTTGAGGTTCAACATGAAAATCATCATCATTGAGTTAATTTTTTGATGGAGATGAAGTGGATTATTTATGGGAAGCTTTATGAGATGAAGGAATGGTGGAAGAGGTGGAGGATACATGTGGAGCCTTGCTAGACATAGGTTCATGATTTTTATCATTTTTGGAATTAGCATCTTCTTTTTTTTTAGGAGAATCATTAGGATATTGAATTTCAATTTCACCATTATCAATGAGGTCTAGGATTTTATGTTTCAAAACCATAAAATCTAAAGTTTATGCTTGTTATGTTTATGATATACACTATAGTTACTCAATAATTCACATCCTCATGTGGGTTTGTTAGGTAATTTGATAAGATTGTGTTGCCTTCCTCTTTCATAAATTTTTCCATGAAAGTAATATAAGGTTCCTCTTGACAAAATGACTCTTCTACTATAAAAGAAACATTTTGAGGAAGTTGGACAGTAGGAATTCCTGCTTCTTTGTATCCTTGACTCAATATGGAAATATAATTTTTCCTTTCCCTTCCTTTATTGATTTCTTCATTAAGATTCTCATTTTCCTCATCTTCTAATTCTTGGATTTCTTATTTGGCTTGATTAATTACTACATGTAAGAATTGTATTCTATGTCTACGCCAAAGCTTTCTAGCCATATTTCTTTTAGCAGGCCTTATACAATATTTTGTTGTCCTAATAGAAGTAGTTCTACATTAGAACTGGCTATGGATGAAGAGGATAATTTGATAGGTTTTTAGAAAATTTGTCTCTTTTGGGCATCCATATTGGCCAACTTTTGTTTGTTCTTTTTCCATGTTTTAGGGCTAATGTTCATTTAATTTTGTTATCTTTCCAATTTCAAGATTTCATTTATCAATTCATTCACTTTTTGTTGATTAGAAAGAATAGAAGAATTTCTCATCATTCTAAAAAAGAATGATACTTCTAAATTATCAAAATCTAACTCTAGTTGTGGTCTTTCTACTACATTCTTAAAATGTTCTTCTGATTCACATTGTTCTTATTCATCTGATAATACAATATCCTCATAATCTAAAGGATAGTTATTGACAAATTCATATTCATCTAGATTATCTAATCCCTCTTCTTTTACAATGCAAGCCTTTCATTTGTGTTTATCTTTATTATTTTCTGGGAACTTATTCACATAGTGATTCCATTTATAGATATAAAAAGTTGGATACCATCTTCGTTTTCCTTTAGAATTGTCCCTCTTTTGAAAATAAGCTTTTCGCTTGAAAAAAAAATTCTTTGAAAATTTTTGTTTCCTTGTTGCACAATTTGTATACTGGGAGGATTTATATTTAGATTTATACTTTGAGTATCCTCTTCTATCCTCTTTACTTCACCCAAAACTAGGTATAATATTTTTACACACAGTAGGATAAATTAAAGGTTTTACCCTTTTCAATTCCTTCTTTTAAAGCTGACTCAAGGGATTATCCCAAAGGTGCAAACTTGCTATCCATGGGATATTTTGGTATGCATGTGTCTATAGAAGTATCTTGTTGTATGAAATCTTTCATGGACTTTTTATTTTAATCATCCAATATTTTTTGTTCCACCTTATATAGTCGTGTTAGCATGTTTTTGAAGTTTTTCACTCTTGATATCTTGAACATGTCTCTCAAGTGGGGTCATTGGTTCCCTTTTGTAAGAATTAGCCTAAGGAAAAGAATGAAAATGCCAAGATCTATAAGCTCAATAGATAACACAAGAGATACAAATATGATATGATCAATTGATTTATTCAATAATGATCAAATAATAATGGATACAAAATCAATTACAATGAATGAATACAAAGTAGATGTTCTTGAATATATAGGCAATACATGATAACTAGGAGATATGCAAGTAATAACCTATCAAATACACAAGGTGTATCATCCTCCATTGTACAATGAATTATGTGAAAACATTGTAGGATTTGACAAATGCAAATCCACAGAACCCGAATACACCTACATGAAAATGACCTGTTATAGAGAAGAAGCACAAGAATGAAAAATTAGAACTCAGAGACGCTCAAAAGAAGAGTCAAAATATTGTTCCCTAAGTTATGAAAGAAACATTACAAAGTTCAGCCTGTAAAGGTGAACAAACTCTAAATAGAAAAACTAGGTTGCGCAATATAATTAATATAAAATATTAATTATATGCACCTAAGAGACAAATTAAGTGAAAAAAGAGTAAAGAAACTTCCTAATTACTCTAAAACCCCCCCTTAAGCGAAGCTCAGGAGGTAAGCTAACCTAGCTTAGCTATGAAAGCAAGAAATGAGTCCCGACAACAAGGCCTGATCAGGTACCCAATACAAGGAAATCTTTGTAAGCTGGAGACAAAGGAGAAAACCCATTGGGAAAAACTCCTCTCCAAAAAGAGATGTAAAAGCAAGAAAAAGACAAAAGATGACTTCAAGAGACTCTCTCAAAGCCATGAGTAAAATGCGTGCTTCCAAACCCCCCGTGAGAGAGGGTCAAGGCTCCAAAGCCCCCCAAAATGAAAGAACCCCTGGATCAATGAACAAACCACTGTGACTCCAATGCAAAGGAGTAAAGGACAGTGAGCACTGAAGAGGTAATCTCAAAAGATGAGGTGTCACTGGAAGGCTGAGCTGATGCTCAAAGGAGTAAACATGAGGATCTTGAAATGGAATCCCCAATGCAAGTGGTATGACAGGTGCGCTGACACTATCATGAGAGAGGAGATGAGTGTCCTCTGTACAATTCTCAACAACTATACCTGGTGGCTTGATGAATGGAGCTGGAGGGTCTAGTAGTGCTGAAGAAGAGTCCTGCTGAAGAGAAGAAACCTCAACAAGATGTGGTGTGGCAATCACAACAGTGGTCTCAGGAACAACATAGAGGTTCAAGTGACCTGACTGCACCACATGATGCTCTTGCGGAAGAGGAGAACTGATCTCCGATAATGGAGATGGTGGACCAAAATGTGTGAAGGTGTAGAGATGGGTGGAATGATCAACTATCCCTGTAGCAACAATACCTCCTGTCACACTATCCCAGATGAGGACTGAATCTTCCATGAACTCAACTGTCTTCCCTGACCCACTGAGAGTAATTTGATGAATCGAGAGAAGGTTTGCAGATAGAGATGGAACATACAATACATCATTGAATGTGCCATCCTGAATGCTTACAAAACCCTTACCATAGACTGTAATAATAGTGTTATTCCCCATGAGAATGTGAGTAATAGGAGAAGCTGCAAGAGAAGAGAAGATCTCTGGAGAAGATGCCATATGGTGAGAAGCACCTAAATCTAGTATCCAAGGGACCTGTGAAGGGAATGCAGCAGAAGCTCGGAATGCATGATCCTTTCCAAGATCTTGTCCAGCTGAAGAAGAGGTGCCAGAAGACTAAAAAGAAAACCCCTATGAGCCAGAGGAGGATGGAGAGGAAACAGTGCTCTTGTGAAGGAGAGCTTGCAAAGCTGCAATCTATTTCTCATAACCATCAAACTTCTTCTGATAGGAAAGTGACTCATCATGAGTTCCCTTCTGACAATAGGAACTGTAACACCCCAAAATTGGCACCTAATAATCGATCAATTTTGGTGCATTTTCTTATCTTCAAAGTCCTATTGTATTAGGCAAATTCTTTTCCTAATTGACTTTAATTGATTGAGTTTCAAATGCAGAAAACCCAAATTTGCATAAATCTGACATTTCATTTAAATTCCTAATTCTCAAATGATTATTAGCTAAAATCCCTATGATTAAATTGATTTAATCCTAAAGTCCTAAGTGCTTTTAATTAAATCAAATCTACCCCCTTTGGCTAATATACATAAAAGGAATTGAAAGGTTATTTAATTAATTGAATGAATTATCCTCAAA
>MU224229.1:3778849-3800536 GCA_018584345.1 Thuja plicata | reverse complement strand
TAGATTACAAGCATTTTCTTTCTAGATTAGAAGCATTCAATTTCTTAGATTAATTGCACTTTTACTTCCATAGCTAGTTGCAAATTCATTCTAGACTAAATGCACTTCATTTTCATAAGCTTAATCATGTCTTAATNCATAGAATAAATAGCACTTTCTCATGAACTAGATGCATATTTCTCATAAATAATGGCTTTTCTTCATCTACTTGCACTATAAAATCCTCCATATTAGCAATGGTCAGGTTGTTGGCTCTCATTCTGAGGGTAAACTGCAACAATCACATCTAATTAGGAGGCAACAGGTCGCTTCAATCGCATTTGCAGAGCAAACAACTCATGTTTGTCTTTGTAAATCCATCGATTGTGTAAGGACTATGTTGCGTTTGTGTTGAATTAAGAGGTCCACATTCAGCATAAGACAGGAACATGAGGGTTTGTCAGTCTTTGATTTCTCCTTCTGAGGATTAGATGGTGGTTCCTGTTTCTGCTCCGACTTCTATGAAGATGAGTGGGCAACCAAAGCATGGCTCATAGAGCTAGAAGAACTATTCAATTGTTGAATCTTTAACTTCTCTCAAGTCAATCGATCACAGAAGGTCTCAAAGGAAGGCATAGTCTGCTAAGGGCCCAAAGCATCCATAGTGGAATAGAAGTTGGAGGAGAAGATAAAAAACTATCCATGAAGCTTTGAGAGTATCAAAAAATACACTCATTATCTGACTTGGTCTTCCCACATCCCTGTAAAACTGAATGAAGAGAATTGAACTTCATCAAGAAGTCCTCAATGGTGGAAAAACTATCAGGAGACAAGGATTTCAACTCTGCATCAAGATGAAGTGCCTTGAACTCATTAACTATGCCAAAAAAATCTGCAAACTTGTTCCATATAGCCCGAGGAGTGTTCAAATTTTCTAGGTGAAACAGGAGACTGTCAGAAACATTTAGTGCCAGTAAGCCCATGGCTTCATCCATTTTATTTCTATGCTAAAGAGCCTCAAAAGGATGCTGTAGAATAGGTTGGTTCTCATCCAGACATGACCATAAGCTACGTGACATAAGCAGCCTGGTCATGTGAGCTTTCTAGGTGTGATAGTTATGTGGTGCTAGTCAGGACATTAAAGTGTCTGACATTGAGAGAAGAAGATGGAAGTAGAAGGGTCTTTCTAAAGTAAAGTGCAAAAATGAAAATGCACCCCCCCACAATGTATAATACTATCTCCCATACACCACAAAATACTAAGAGAGCACAAAAAATGAGAAAAAAACCTGAGTTCTAGAGGCAGAACAGGAACATAGAAGAAGGGGCAATTTTGACTACAAAATCTAGCAAGAAAATGGAAAAATCAGGAAATGAAACCTACACAAGAGCGATGGGCTCAGAAAGAGCTTTCCATCGATATAATGAAGTCAAAAATCTGAGTCTGTATGAGCCCTGTAGGACCAAAAAAGCATAGGTACCCCCAAAAACCAAGCTCCCTGGAAAAAATCAGTCACGAGAAAAAATTTGACGTTCAAATGATCGTCACTGTCCCCGTCAAAAAATTTGACGCCTATCATACCTGTCACTAGAAAATATTTTCCGATCACCGAAAAATTTGGAATCTGCCGAAAAAAAAAGTTCTGGCTAGTGACGTCAGTGTGACGTCACCCGCTGAGTTGTCCGATGCACCCCGGTGGCTGGTGATGGTGACAGCTAGCTGGTCACTGATAGAGGAGGCATGGTGGCCGGTGAGCAGTGCGGTAGATAGCGCGGTGGCCACTGAGCGGCACAGTGGGCAGCGTGGTGGTCAGAGGGCGACGCGGTGGCTGGAGAGCCCTGTGCCAGCTAGGGCCAGGCATAGGCCAGGTGCGGGCTGGGCTGGGGTTGCACCGGGGTGGCGCAGTAGTGGTCGCTCTGGCAGTGCTTGTGCAGGGTGTAAAAACCCTTAGAAATTTTTTAAAAAATAATTTTTTTAATTTTTGCCTCATTTTTTGAGCCGTACGACCTAGGAGGTCAAATTTTTTCTCTGGGGTCACTGTGACCAAAACCAGCGAAGTTTATATGTATTTTGACTCTCCTAGGCCTTTTGAATGCAATGGTGGAGTCTTTTTTGGCTCAAACAGCTCCAAAAAATAGTGCCTCCTCCAAAGTGAAGAAGAAACCCCAGAGAAACTGTGGCTTTCGTCTGTGACTCACAGCTTCAATAAACCTGCAGACCAGGCAGCAGTAGGAAGGCTTTGATACCATGTAGGATTTGACAAATGCAAATCCACAGAACCCGAATACATCTACATGCAAATGACCTGTTACAGAGAAGAAGCATGAGAATGAAAAAGCATAACTTAGAGACGCTCAAAAGAAGAGTCAAAATATTGTTCCCTAAGTTATGAAAGAAACATTACAAAGTTCAGCCTATAAAGGTGAACAAACCCTAAACAGAAAAACTAGGATGCGCAATATAATTAATATAATTATATGCACCTAAGAGACAGCTTAAGTGAAAAAAGAGTAAAGAAACTTCCTAATTACTCTAACAAACATGTGCAACAATGATATGATGATAATGTTATAAGAGCACTAAAGGTGGATCTCACACATAAAGTGGAATGAGATAACAACTATCACCACCTAAAGTGGAAATTCTCCTACACCATGTGCTAAAATGAAATGCAACGTCCTAGGTGTCTCACATGAAAACTATGATGCAATGCATTATCATAAGTAAAATTAAGTAAAGTGTAATTAGAAATATTTAATTACACCAACACCTTCCCTTAAGTGAAACTTAGGGGAATGCACTTAAACTCACAATGCTAGATGAAAATGAAAGATGGGTCCAAACTACTAGGCCATGTAAGGTACCCATGTACAATATTCAAGTGCAAAATAAATACAATGAAATCTCTCTAAAATAAAAGAAAGAGGGAAAACCTCATGGGAAAAACCCTCCCCAAGAAAGAGAGATGAATACAGAAAATAACTCTCAAAGAAGTATGAGAAGGAAAAAACCTCATGTGAGGAAAAATTCCCCCCATAAGAGAGAAGAAGCGTAAGAGAGAAAAAGTAGCCCCCCCTCAATGTGGAATGTACACCAATGGTAGATGATCCATTCTTGATGTAAAAAATACTCCATGAGTGTAGAACAACATTCCTCCCCTTAGGAAGAAACAAAACCAAAGGTGCATGTATGAAGCATCCCCAATCTATAGGAAGAAACCTCAAAATATATGGAATATCTAAAACCTACTCAAGTGTCCCTATGTCAATAATGAAAGGTGCCCCTTCCAAATCAGGTGTACTAGGCCATTCTTCTGAAAAAGACAAGTTAGGAACAACTAAGGTTGAATATAGAACATGCTCCAAAGAATAAACTATCTCTTGTGAAGATAAAGTGACCTCCTCTAGCTACAGTATCAAAGTATCCATAATTATGTCAACCTCTAAAGAATGATCAAGTGGAGAATAAATATGTGGGTCAGCATGTTCCATCACAAAAAATAAACAAGGATCAGCCTCATTAAAGAGAAGATGAATGTCATCAAGGATGTCTCCCAAATCTGTAATGTAGGACTCCACAAACAAACCTGCAATGTCTGTCAAGAAGTCCCAAGGAACTATAACTAGAAGACAAGGAATATCATGTTGCACTAAATCTCTTGAATCTATGGTTATATGAATGTACACATCATTAGGAACAACAATATATGTAGTCTCAATAGGAGGAGATGGAATGGAAGGCTCAAGAACTTGATTAGATGTGAGAATACCCAAGTTCAAATAACCATAGCTCTCCTCAAAATCTGAATCATCACTGTAAGTGTGATCATATGTTGAAGAATAATTTTAATCAAGAGGAACAAAATATGAAAAGGAGTACAACTGAGATGAGTGATCCACTAACCCAGTATAAATAATTGCTCCACTCTCCAAGTCCTTGATGAAAATTAAATCAGGTGTAAATTCCACAGTCTTCTTTGTAGCACCATTTGTGATTTTATAGATAGAAAGAAGGTTATTGGTCAAGTGTGTAATACACAACACATCATTGAACTATCCCTCCCCAACATCAATACTTCCTTTCCCAATGACATTCATGTAAGTGTGATTGCTCATAAAAATAGGTGGACCTTTACAAGTATTAAATGATGTTAATATAGACTATGAAGAACCCATATGATGATAAGCCCCTGAATCTAGAAGCCATCTCCCTAAATCATGGCTTGAAGAAGCATAAAAATATTTTCCTTTTCATGTGACAAATTTATGACCCTTTCCTTTATCTTTTTCTGAATTTTGTGAACAATAAGTTGAGGTTGACATCTAAGAAGGAAAATTGTTCTTTTTCTTCACAAGAAGATTTTTTGATTAATCAAGATCCTTCTTATAAAAAAGTGTTCTTCATGTCCATCCTTTTTGTAATATGCACAAAACCACTTCTCCTTCATTGAAAATCCCCCCTTTGTAGATGATCTAGAAGTTCCATGTTGTGTGGAAGTTGAGTGCGCACTTTCTTGTTGAGACATAGGCTTCCAATTCTTCTTCTTGTTTTGACTTTGATTCCCTTGATTAGCCACCAATGCCATAGAATCTTAAGACTTGAGAATCCCCATACTCATCAACTTTGATTGTTCCACCATCAACATTTTTTCAAATGACTCAAATGAAGGTGTAGTGAAGACACTTCCCATGGTCAACTTGTGAGTATTGTAACTTGAAACAAAGGTGCATACTATGAAGGAAGATTGTCCATCATATGATGTATCTATTGTGAATCCTTTATGGTAATACCACAATACTTAAGTTGTGCTCTCAACTCATTGGCTTTGTTGATGAAATCTTGAATTGTATCAAATTTCTTAGGATCCAATTTTAGACAATTTTCTTGAATTATGAATCCCTTATCCTCATCCACTTTTCCATATAAACCTTCAATTTTATCCCAAGCTTCTTTGGCATTCTCCAAGGATGAAATTTAAAACATGAGATCTTGGTAACACATGTTCTTATGATTCCTAAAGTATTAGAGTTTTTAATTCTCCAATAATTTAATGCATTTTCATCCACATTAGGACTAGTTGGTTCATTAATTGTGTCATCCACATAGTGATTTAAACCTTTCACCACTAACTTGATCCATACATTATCTTTCCATGTTGCATAGTTATGTGGAGTTAATTGTGGAAATGCTAAAGAACCTATGATGCAAAACTGAAATAAAGAAAGAGATAAGGATGGACAACCATACAAGACACCCAAATTCATTCAATCAAAGAACCCCCCAAAATGATGCTTTTGGCACTTTATATATAGCACATGTACCATTTCCACTTGCCAAAATGGGCCAAAGTGGACTTCTAATTTTGATTATTACAATAGAAAATATGAAGATATAGTAGACTAAACAAAATAAGACACAAGATTACTCAAGGATCCAATCAATTACAAGTGCCAAAATAGGTCAAAATAGACCAAATGTAGAAAGTGATACTTTCTATCAAATAAGACTATAATCTGATAGAAAATATGGAAAGTTCTCAAAAAGTAATGCTCTTTCAAAAAAATTGCAACTGAAAATGTGTTTGTATGAGCCCGAATGAAGCCTCTAAAGTTGAAAATTGAGGATTAGATGAGTACAATCACCAAAAATGGATATTTATGCAAAATACATAACCAAAAAATAATAGCAGCACTGCAAAATTTAGGAGATTCTACCAAAAATAAAAATAAAAATCTCTCAAAAAGGAGTTCGGATGACCAAGTTATGGCCTCTCAAATTTAGACTGCCAAATCAAAACTATATGTAGTGAGGGGTACAAAATTTGAAATCCTACTGACATTAGCCAAACTTTGAGCCTAAATTTGACAGTCAAACAACCATCATAGCAGTTTAGAAAGGCTAAAAAATGACATTCAAAAGCTGTCAAATTTAACAAATAAAAATACTACTATAGGAATGTGTTTTAAATTGATGATCATACGACCTTCAAAACAAAAAGAAAAAAAATGCCCAATGATATCCAAATAGGCATCAAATTTAAGCTACTAAAATCATGCAAAAAATACCATAATTTTCCACACGTCTGTCTGTGATTCTCTTTTTCAAGAACCTATGTGTTCATTTGGCATTGGTCACTGTTGAGTTTGCAGGTGATATGGGATGACGTAACACTAAGAGGGCATTGTCAGCAGGCTCGAGCTCACCGCGAGGGCTCAGGCTCAGGCTCGTCCTATGAGAGCTCAAAGCTTGTCAAGGTGAGTTCAGGGCTTGGGAAAGGTAACCATATTATCCCACATTAATAGTGTATCTAAATACAATGTTTAAATAAACATACCTATAGGGATTGAGTCATCTTGAGAGCCGCAAGGATTGTCAAATGCTAGGCTATAGAGGTTGTGTTGAGGGGTGGGTCGAATTCTTTGCTGAAAATGAAGTTGAGTGGCGGGCTTGGATTTGACTTCCCATACTCTATCTCATCTATTTGACGCCTACAGATAGGTATCAAATTGGAAAAATGCAAGGGCTTCCTGCCCTAAATTTTAAAGAAAAATAATATGCTCGAAAATGCAGAATAAGAAATTGATAAAATAATTGACAGAATAGAGTAATATTTCAAATCTAAAAATTAATGTGAGCATAGATTCATGTTGTGACTTGGTTTGACCTTTTTTTATGTTCATTTTCTTCCCATGGATGAGTTCAAGTTGTGTTGTTAGCTCCATCATAGAAACTTGATTTAAGGTTGTTGACTAGACTTCATGTGGCAACAAAGTGTGCAAAACGTCTGTTGTTGCAGGAAAGCATGATGAGGAGAATGGAGGAATAATAGTTTGCAAAGGACATGGATTTTTGGTATAGAATTGATGTTCCACCCTGCTAGCACTATACCAAGAAAATTTTCAATTTCCTAGCATTGGCTATTTTCCCACATATTCTGGTTCAAATCCCATGTCTTACTGTGCTAAAAAAGTCAAATAGTGGTCAAAATCATCAAAGATGCTTTGTTTTCAAGTATTGGTCGCACACTCACGTTGGTCTTTTAACATGTTTTCAAGGTGTGCAATTGAGCGATGAGTCATTTTAGTATAAATCATGCAGTCGTGTTAAAATTGTGTCAAGTCATGTTAGCAGTGCGAGTGAGCGGTTTGGTTGCTAAGAAATGTAAATCATGTAGTCGCAATGTATTTTTGAAGTCAGGTCGTAAGCTTGCGGCTGAGCGAGTTAGAAGATTTTTTGTTTATCACTCACTCGTGAGGGATTTACTCTTTTAAAAGAAGGTCTAGCGATTCCACGATGACTTAAAGTCTTGTGTGTCACATAGTCACTATGATATTATGTTGTTAACTTTATGCTCTGTGACTGAGTGAATGTTGTTAAAAGGGGTTAGTCGCACACCCGCATTAGGTTTTCATGTACATCTTTTAAGTCAGTGATTATGCGAGGAAGTCAGGTTGTAGATGTCACTCAATCATTCAAGTTCTAACTCATATGTATTTTGCAGTGCCAGTAAGCGATCCATTGTGCGGAAGTTATCAATTGAAAGTTTGTCGCTTAGTCGCCAAGGTGTTTTCAATGTTTTAAAATGTGTGCAAGTATGCGACTATGAGATCATTTGTGTTCTCGCTCACCCGCTAATGATTTGAATTTTAAAGAAATGAGCTCGTGAGTATGCGATAAGGAAAAGAAAAGGCTATCGCTCACTCACCCATAAATAAAGACAAAAGGAAAATGCTCAGCGGGTATGTGATTGAAGAAATCATGTTGGTAACCGCTCACTCGTAGTTGATAAGATAATTAAGTTTTCAAGCCTGCGAGTGCGTGATGAAATAAAAGGTGGGCTGTGCTCACTCACTCGAGTATAAAGTCAAGTGAAAAAATGCTCGCGGGTGCGCAACTGATAGAGAAATGGAAATTTATCGCTCAGTCACTCGTGAAGAAAAATCAGTCAAGAAAGATCAGTGAGTGAGCGATTAAATACATGATGATGGCACCCGCTCACTAGCTCAAAGAAAAAACATGATAAGTGAGGATCAACGAGTGCATGACTAGGAAATGATTGAGTAATAAAGACCATGTTGCTCACTCACAAAGATTCAATGAAAGTAAAATCTTGAGCGGCGAGTCTATGACTGATGAAAAGAAAGGTGATGTCGCTTACTCACTCAAATATGAACATAAAGCATTAAGAGATAGAAAGTGCGTGATTGAAAAGTTATGAAGCTATCAATTAAGTCATCACCCAGTCGTAGAAAGATATAAACCAAGACAAAAATAGACGGCGAGTGTGTGACTGGTTAAAGTGAAAGGTCACATTGCTCACTCACAAGGACTATTTTGAGTGTGAGTAAAGTACAGTGGGTTAGCGATAGATTGACAAATGGCTAGTTTCAGGCTTACGAGTGCAAAAAGAGAAAAGTGTACACTCTTTTCCAGTAAGGATGAAATAGTGTGAATTAATGGTAGCATTAGTGACAGAGAGATGATTGCATGACACTGCAAGTGCGATAATTTGGCCTTCAAGTGGACAAGAGATAGGATTTAATGGTTATAAGTATGAATGATTAAACTTGATTTTGTACAATTCTCATTTTCTGCATTCTGAGTTTTTCTGTGAGAGTAACAAAGCCAGTTTGTTTGAGATAGTAATCTGAAGAAGAAGGATGAGTCAAGCTATTATTCTCGCTTCCTCACAAGGGTCTGAGAAGAAGAAGGAGGTTACACTAAAGAAATATGTGGAAGAATTTGCAGAGTTTCTGCCCTGGACTTTGAATACAAACAGTGCGAATTGGGATGAATGGAAAGATAAATGGTGCCAATGCAGAAACCCAGTCACCCCGAATTACTCTGGTAATACCTTATTCCATTATTTCTAGAATAATAGGGTTAAAGCAGTCCCCATTTGCAATCCATGGGATTTAAATATGGAAAAATTGATTGTGCCTGATGTATATGTTGATATAGGCCTTATTAGGGAACTAGCTAGAAACTATTGCCCAGTAGCTAGGGTAATCAGGAAGAAGAATAAAGAGAACCTAGTTTCCATAGATAGGAGGTCAGTGGAAGAATTATTTGGAATCACTGGTGCTTTGTGCACAGATACTAATTTAAAGAAGATTCAATCTGACTTTGTCAAGAGAGAGCATTTGATTAAGAAGTATGAAATGCCCAAGTTCATGCTCAGAGTAGATAGGCACATGGTTAAAATCCCAGACAATCTCAAGCCACGTTTTGACTTATCCTTGTTTCATCACTACATAAAATGCACAATGTATGGTTTGAGTAGAGTTTTAGGTTTTGATGGAGATTCTATAGTGCCTCAAGATGTACTCATGATGGCTATGAACATTCAGCACCCAGAGGTTAATACTGATTTTGACTATGTGGGATACACAATTGATGCTGTTCATAATACATTGGTGGAGATACAGTCAGATGCCCCAGTGCCTACCTTCAAGCATTAATCTCATCTGATGTATATGATTTTATATTATAACAGGGCATCTATGGATAAAGAGCTTGAATTTTTTGTCTCAGAATATGGTGTTGATGTACCAATCCAAAGATGGACTCAGGTGTGGGATAGTTCATCCATCAACTCATCATTTGTATGCTTTTGCAGTTGGATTGTGGATCCAATTTTTAATTTATTGGGAACAGATAGGCATAGGATTCCATTTGAATTCAGAAAGGTTTTGAGACCTTGGGATTATGTTCCAAACTGGCCTATCTCTCACAATTGGGCTGATTTTTTCATTTTCGACTACATCACTATCATCAGAGTATATGGTTGTACACAACCACCTCACATCCTCCCTAGGCTTGTTCCCCTGAGGGTTGCATTTTTAGAATTTATCTGGCAAATCACTTGGGTTGATAAGGAATTTTTAGAGGGACATAAGAAGGGCACTTTTATCCCTAGATTATGGGTAGGTTTTGATTTCTCCATTGGGAAAAGGGTCTTTGATTTGATAAATGACTTCTTGAAGCAACACACAATGTCTACAGTAGTTCCCAGGTTTTGTGATCCAGAATAGTTTGTACAAACAACTTTGAAAAGAATGACTCCTTGGCAAAAGATTAGAGATCATGAGCCATTGGGTGATGAATATGTTGTAAGGAATAAGTTAATGAAGCAAGAAGTCCAGGAAAGGAGAAGGAAATGGAATGACCTCCTTAGGGCAGAATCTGAATGGAAAGAGTCAGACAATTCATTCTCTAGTTTTTTCCCGGATCTCCCATACTTCCAGAGGATAGAGGAAATGCTCAAGTCCTATGATACTCTAATGGCACAAGTACCACAATTCAATGCTGAAGATGCACAATCTCAAGGGTCCCCAATTCGTGTTGCATTACATGACCAAGAACATTAGGAACAACAGGAAGAGGAACAACATAAAGAAGAGCGTCAGGAAGAGGAAGAGGCTGGTGAGGAATCCACCTCACCTAGAGAACCACCTAGGAAGAAACAAAAGAAAGAAAACAAGATGGTGTAGGAAAGGAAAAGTATGGCCAAGGCCATGATTACTGAACATGGTAAATATTTCAAAAAATTAAAAAGACAATTGCAAAAAGAACCTCAAGCTGAGGGTCAAGGAGATAATCAAATGTTGTTATTTGAAAAGGATGATGAGAGGGTCATGATGGCTAATGAATTCATAAAAGATGATGAATTCATAAAGTCTAAAGAGTTCAAGACTTTCTTAATTAAGCTAAAACAAAAAGACTTGAGGAAAGGATTGACTACAGATGAAGAAAATGTAGATAAAAATGAAGAAATTGTAAAAACACTCCAGGATTATGATCCTAAGAGTGAACTAATCACTATGGAATGAGCCAGATTATTAGTACAAAATAGTGGAGTAATGTTGATGCCTGGTTGGGATTTGCAATCCACATTCATCCTTGATCAGATCAGGAGGCAAGAGGATCCCTTATTGAAAATGAAGTTTGAGATGGATGAAGTGTTGAAAGGATCGGGATAATTTGATCCTAAATCCAAGACTCTAGCTATATGGTCATTGGCCCCTGCCACACAAAATCCCTTGGTCATGACTATCAGAGAGGAAAAGAGGGCAGACAGAATGATATGGAATTTGCAGAATACTTTAGATACTGAGATAGCATAGTTAATGACTCATTTATGAACCTGGCAAAGGTTGATGACCTATCCAAAAGGTATTAAACAACTTTTGGCCAAATGATGGCCCTAGCAAAAAAGCATGAAGAGGTGGTGGTTCAGAACCATACATTAGAAGAGGAGATTGCTAAATTGAAAGAGGAGTTAATAGAGAGTAAAAGAGAAAAGACTTCAATCCTTGAGGAAATAGCAAAAGTTGAGACAGATGTTGCTATTGGAGTAAATGAGGATTCAACATTGGCACAAGGCCAATCCAAAGGACTGTCACAGGAGAAAAACATAGATGTTATGTCTATTATAATGCCCATATTGCAGCATACAATTGATGTTTTAAAATAGAAAACTGACATAGTATATACATTATATGGGTCATTACAAGAAGATTCAAAGATAGCTACAGAAGCCATGATTTTCTTGGAACCCACTTTCAAAGTTTGGTCAGGGAGGGAAAGGATCATGGATAAATTGAAAAATGCTATGTTATATAGTGATGACTTCCCAGATAAAATATCAAATACCATGGAAATAATTAGTGAGTTGAATGATACATTTGCCTTTTTCAATGGCAAATCTGATTTGATAGATAACAAGCTGCAGCTATTTGGTGATCAATGCCCCTCCCTGATCCCAAAAATTTATGATGAAGCAGGTGTTTTAAAAGCACAATCAGATTGGGTAGCTGGCTTTGATGGCATACTCAAAAATCAAGATTTGAAGCAACACTTGGAAAAGGATACAAATGCTGAGTATTGCAACGAGTTCATTAATAACCTCTTCAAGATTGAGAGAGATATGGCCAAGTTTGTTTCTGAGGCCAGAACTGCCATTGATGCCAGATGGATAGAAGTTGTTGCAAGGTTGGAGAAGGAAAAGACCTTTGATTGGCCCACCGTCAAAGAGGTGAACAGGTGGGAGGAAAAGATAAAAGGATGAGGAGGATACTATCAACAACAAAAACAAACCTTATTCATACTTTTCCAACAGTTGCCACCCGTGTTCTGTTACAAATTTTTGTTTCATGTTAGTTGCAAAGTTAGAAAATAATTTGTAAATATTTCCTAGTAAGTCGGTAGCTTGTTGTATCCTTAGTTATAAAAGGATTCAAAGACTACTGGGAAGGAGGACAGCCATTTCATTTTGAGAATGCAAGTGTAATTGTATAAACTCTGGTTCAAGACCAACAAATAGGGTTTTTTGAAAATTAATGTCGAATGTAGCAAGCAATTTTAATTATGACTAAAATGAAATCTATTCATAGTTTCTGAAGCATATAATGAGTAGTGTGTCTTCATTTTGGTGTTCTAAATTTTATTTAAATTGAATATTCAAGGAATGTCCAATTTATATGTCCGTCAGGAAGATTATGAAATAGTTTTAGGGTTCTTTCAAGTAAAGACTAAAATTGCCTTAGGAATATTTCAGTAAGATTTAGGGTATACAATGAATTTAATGAATTAATTTGTTATATGTGTTAAGATAGATATATAAGGTATATCTATGTTTATGTCATACGCTGTAGTTGTTTTAAGTTCATGTTCATGATCAAGTTGGTTGAAATTGTTCATAAGTGACTCCATGCCCTAGGATTAAGCACTGGTCTATTTCCATTCGAAATAGGTGACTATCACTATTAAAATTAATATTTACCTTTATGTGTTGATCTGTTTCAATAAATATTACAGTGATCAACTCCTGTAATTCTATTCATATTCTACTGGAATAATTTAGTGATTTGATTATTCTGAGTTAGAAGGGTAATCTCGCCTGAGTTAATGGAGCTCAAAGTGTAGGAGGTTTAAAAACCTTGTTTCTATCATTTCTATATCTTGCATGATCAGTTTTTGGGATGATCAGGCAAACTTTGGTACTATGATCTATTTATCCCAAAAAATGAAGATGCAAGAGACTCTGCTTGGGAAATTTTATCAAGCAATTCTTGAAAGGTTAGTTTGAATATGATATTCCATAATATAGATTCCTTGAAGTCCAGTTTTTGAAATCACAAGTTGCGTATTACATTTTATTGAATTATATCCTCAAATATCATTGTCAAAGTGAATTTTCTTTATTTTATTCCCAAATTTTTTGGGTGGCGACTCCGAGTAATTGGTTATAGTGCTTCTAAGGGAAACACTAGTAGATAAAGTGTGTGAAATTCCATTTTGGAAAAAATGAGGAATACAAAAGAAAATACAAAGAATCACTCTTAGGCAACATCAGAGAATGATGTTTCCATAAAATCTAGAAGAAACCATTCTAGGAAAGGGGAACCCTCAAATAATACTTCCTAGAAGCCTAGGTCAGTAGGCCCCAGCCAGTCATTAGGTATTGTTCCTGAGAAAGAAATTAATAAACCTTTAAACCCTGAGTCTAACACAACTAGTTATTTTGAGGATATATTTAACCCTAGACCAAAAAATGTATATCAAGAAAAGGGGGAAACATCCTCCTATTTCAAGGGTATCCCTTATGAACGGGTTGAAGACCAAAAGGGAGAAAATTAGATGAATATATATGATTCTTCTAGTTTTGATATTGAGGGATTCCTCAGAGATAATGACCTTTTGAATAGGGAATTAGATGAACTGTTACTCATCAAGCAGAAGAATGATGAGACTAGAGAGGAAAAAGTTATAAATGCTATCACTGAGAGGGAAAACTTGAAGAAGCGGGTTGCTCAATTAAAATTGGCAGCTTAGGGTGCAAATGAAGGATTTCATGGTTTGAATAAAGAACTTTTTGGAGATGTAGATACCCTAAGAAAAGAATGCCAGGAAAGAGAACACTTGCTTAAGAAGGGTGAACACAGAGATATAGGCCCTGTATCGAGGCAAGTTATTGATTATGAAAGTCAAAAATCTCCTAAGCCTCAGATAGTTACACAAAATGTATCAACAACTAATACTTGGAAACCAGAGGTTGATAAAGGAAAACAAAATATCATTGGCATTAAATTTTCTCAACCTAAAGTTGAAGAGGGTATATCTCAAGATATATTCTCACTTGATTTGGAATTAGAAAAGGCGAGAAAGGCCAAAGATGATATTGCAAAATAGTTGGAAAGAGATGAAATAGAAGTTGTTGCTGCAGAGATGAAGAAAAGGATTGCCTTCTTGAGTTCCATGAATAACCCCAATGTAAAAAATAATGCTACTAGTCAGGCCATACCTATATTTAACTCTAATATTTAGACCAGTAATGTCAATACAAATACCCATACATATAGTGCAGCTCAAGGGGCTACATCAGAGTCAGGAGCAAGTGGACCCAATAGAAATATTGGCCTCCACAATGTGGGCATTACTTAGAACATTGGCAATACTGCTCAGAATGTTGGCCAGAATATGGGCTCTAATTTTCAAAGAAGACCTATTCATCTAGAGAGATATAGACAGTTGTTCTTTGATGGTATCCCTAGCCAACCAAACCTTATTCCTAATGAGGTCAAAGATAAGATTCCCAAGTTTAGTGGGAATAATGCCATAACTGGTGAAGAAAATTTAAAAGTATTCTCAGATACAATGAATGATTATTAGATTGGAGCTAAGGATGTTGTAATGAAACTATTTGTGCAATCCTTAACTGAAGATGCAAGAGACTGGTACCGGGGTTTGCCTGATCATAGTATCTATTCTTGGGATGAATTTTTTATAAGTTTCAAAGAGCAATATGGTAACAAGATAAATTTTGGTTTTATGTTGAATGAATTCAACAGCTTGAAAAAATTTACTAATGAAGGCATTGCTGAATTTAATGTAAGATTTCAAAAGGCTATGTATAAGTTGTTTCAAGTATTGAGACTGGATGAAAATGTATGTGTCACGACTTACTGTAATGCTTTGGATGGAAAAATAGCTTATTTTCTTAGGGATAAAGATCCTCAAACCATGAGAGAAGCATATAAGTTGACTATAAACATAGAAAGCAATAGAAGGGATTCTAGCAAGCTTGGTAAACAGGATGACAATAGACTCTGGAAAGAGTAAAAAACATAGTCTAATAAAAATCCCAAGGAAGAAGATAAGATGGATGCATTGGTAACTGTGGTAAAATATATTGCTGCCAAGGTAGACAAGAATGAAAAGAGATTTCAGAATAATAGGCCACAATACCAAAGACAAGATAAACCTTATAGATTTCAAGATTTCCCTTATAAAACTCAGTGGAAGGATGGGAAACCTATGTTAGAAGAGCATAATGATCCCAAGAATAAAGAGATCCCTGATCCATTAAAAAACAATAGTTCCCATAATGTGGAAAATACTCATTGGTGCATGACATGTAATATGCCTTATTCCCCATATCAATGTGCAGTAGCTCAGGGCTTGGTGGATCAATGTGAAAATGTTGGAACACAAGAAAGTCAAGGTGAGAATAAACCTGCAATAAATATGTGTGCACTTACTATTGAAGATGTCAATGGTAGTTCAGAAGAAGAATTAGAAGAAGGTATTCCAATCACAATAAATAATACAAGTACTAAGGTAGAGCACTTTCAACTTGGGATGCCTAATGAGGAAGAGATAATAATTTCAACTATTGCTATTGTGACACAAGCAAGAAGTTCATACCAGCTTAGGAATAGAAAATTTGATCAAAGTGGGAAACAAACTAATTCACCTATCATTACAGAAGTCATAAATAAAGAAGCTAATGACTTGTATAGATGTGGTCTAGATGGTACCCTCCTTAGGTGTTTAAAACCCGATCAGTCCAAACAAGCATTAGTAGAGGTGCATGAAGGCATCTGTGGGTCACATTCTAACGGCCTGACATTGGCCCACAAACTTATTAGAGCTGGTTACTACTAGCCAGATATGGAAAAAGAAGCAACGCAGTTTGCCAAATCCTACAAATAATGTCAATTACATGGAAACTTGATTCACACTCCAGCTAAGGATCTGATTCTGTTCATTACTTTCTGGCCATTTCATCAATGGGCCTTTGATTTGGTGGGTCAGATCTACCCCTCATTCTCTAAAAGACATAATTTTATCATTACAACTACAGATTATTTTACTAAGTGGGTGGAGGTAGCCTCTCTCATCGTTGCCAGTGGAAAAACAGTAGCAATGTTTATTCTTAATTACATCATCTGTAGGCATGGTGTACCCTCAGTTATTATCATAGATAATGGGGGATAGTTTAAAAATAAGGATTTGACAGAGCTTTTCTCTAAGTTCAAAATTAATCAACACTGGTCTTCCATCTATTATCCTTAGGGTAATGGACAAGCGGAAGCTTCCAACAAAACAATCCTTAAGATCCTACATCGCACAGTACATAAATCCATACGAGACTGGCATCTCTGGATCAATCCAACTCTTTGGGCATACAAGACAAGTATAAGAACACCAATAGGAGCTACACCCTATGCATTGGTTTATGGGGCAGATTCGGTGCTACCTATTGAGGTCAAGATTCCTTCTTTGTGAGTCTCTCTGAAAGGCCTCATCACTGATGAAGATACTAGAATATCTTGGCTACAAGAGCTGGAATTACTTGATGAACGTCACCAAGTGGCGTTCGATCACCTGAGAGCATACCAAAAGAGGATGTCTAAAAGCTATAACAAGAAGGTCCGACCAAGAGACTTCCAAGCGGGTGATCTCATTCTGAGAGAGAACCCTAAAAATCAGCAACATCGGGTCCAGAAAGGCAAGTTTGAACCTAATTGGCTTGGTCCATATATTGTTACTACAATGTTTGGGTTTGGTACCTATCAACTCTCTACTACTGAAGGAGAACAACTCAAAGAGCCCATCAACGCTCTTCATTTGAAGTGGTTCTACAACTGAGACATCTTCAGTGTGCTCATGTATATACTAAAGTCCTGAAAAAATGATCATCTTAGTGAAAACCTAGCGATAGGCGCTTTGATGTATCTCCAAAAAAATCATATATTCCAAAAATACAAAAAAAAATTAAAAAAATTGAAAAACACAAAAAAAAGAAAAAAAAGATAAAAAGGTGCCATTGATAAAAACCTGGCAAACAGGCGTCATGGTAGCAAAAAGAGAATTTCTGCCAAGAAGGTGAAAACCTGGTAAATAGGTGCCTCTTATTCCACAATTCTATATCTATCGCAGCACCCCTTGGCTTTATGCATTTGCTTTCCCGCATTCCTGCTTTCCTTTGATTTTAGTTCCCGTCAAGACACCAACTCACATGGATTGAAACTGGTCATACTCTCAGGGCAACCCTCCTAGTCTTGGGGGCATTGTCTTATTATCTTTTGGATCTACTTTGTGATAGTCACTAGTGATTCTCACTGTGTCTACCTACTGTCACTTAGCTTATACAGAGCTCTCTCTATTCTTGAGAATCTCTCTCACATCAGTCACCAATGGTTCTCACTATGTCTGCCTACTAATATATAGCTTATACCATGATTCACTTCCTTTTGAGCATCTCTCTCACGTCAGTCACCAGTGGTTCTCACTACGTCTACCTACTATTTCTATTCTATCAAGATTTCTCACATCCATTCCAGTTGAAGTTATACTCAAACGCTCTATCTATCGATACTTGGTCTTGATGACTCTATGCTTCCGTTTGTACATATCTTTTGGTCACTTTTGTGACACTCTGGTTCCTTTGCGGACCCTCCTGACTTGTCATTGATTCAGTTCCATACGCTTGGGGGAAATCACATCTGGTTTGTCCTTGCAACATACGTCAAGTTAGTCATCATTACTTGGGGGCACAGGCCCCCCCATTTCATCATATCTTTGGTTTACACTTGAGTTAGTAATCTTGTCACTTCTCAAGGACAACTCACTACTGACACAAACTGGTGTTTTTCAACACTACCATCAACAGTGTTTTTTAACACTATCTTTGGACACATCTGTGTTTTTTAACACACATCAGATATCTCAAACGTAAACATCTATCGGTAACATTCAAACATAATGCATGCACAAGCACAACGGTGTTTTTCAACACCTCATACACATCTACTATCGAAAACTTTAAAACAGGCTAAGCTATGCTTGAATATTTCTTTGTATGTTGTCTATTCTTATGGATTTCATTGACATTTTCTTTGTCTACTGCTTGTTGGCATAGTCCCAATGATTCGACAACGTAAAATAAATAGGGTGTATGTGATAAGAGCTCCCGCAATAAGGTGGAACCGCCTCACATCCCTCGATCTTGTTTATTTGTACACCATGGTGAGGTCAGTACTATCTCATTGCTTGTTATTGTTATGTTTGTTATTGTTTTTCTTGTTATTGATCTGTATGTTTATGCACGATCGCACTCATGGTTATCTTGGCTTTGAATGCCTCGATACTAGTGTACTCTTGCAACATTAACTGGAAATAATGTTCAGGTCATCTTGGATTTTATGCCCTGGTGCTTACGTTCATTTCCTACATTTTATCTGATGATAAGTCATATTCATATCCTTATGGTTGCATTGTGGCACCAGTAAGGGTTGTATCGACTTTGATGTTCCAAAAAATGCTCAATGATGATAAATATACGATGGGTCTCACAACCATGTCCTAGAATTGCACCTTCATATTTGCATCTAGCATAGGATCGCATTTTCATTCTAGACTTGCATTGTGGCAATGATTCAGTGTTCTCTTCATTGCATTTTTTTGGGTTCATACTTTGGAGAGTTCTTCTTCTTCACCGTTCACGTTTCACCACGACTGCACAGGTGTTCGATCCTTGCTCTCGTTTCTTCACATGTCCTTTTGGTTAGCATTTGTTGTCCTGCATGAGATGTTAGTACCATATACATATTTGTATTCACATTTCATGATCATCCATACATTCCATTTACATTTTTGTTTACATATTACATTTGCATCAAATCATTTACATACATACATCTTGGCATTCATACATGTGCATTTCATACATATCTTTCAAAATATTTATCCATTTGCATACATTTCTACTAAACATCTAAACATATAGGAAACATCTCATAAAAGACAAAATACAATATGCGATGATACCAAAAGATGAGCTCATATATATATATATATCATGTGTCGATACAAATACAAAATGGTGCTACTCGAGCACAATCTATCTCAAAATGGTGATATCATACAAAGATGCCAATGCATCAGATATATCCTATGATCTCCTATCTCTATCTACCAACCTAACTCTGGCCCTCTCCCTCATCACCTGGAGGAGGTGGAGGTGGGGCCCTATCTGGAGGAGGCACTCTCTGTGCTCCCTCTGATCCTCTCGCATAAATGGAGAATCTGGCTACCTGCGATGCCTCATCAGGCACCGCACCTATATAAGAGGCATAATAATATGCTGCTCACACTGTCTGTTGTTGCACCTCCTCTTGTGACTCGCACAACTGCTCCTAGAGATCTTGTATCTCCCAGTCTCGATCCAATAATCATGCATCTCACACAGCAACCTGTATTGTGAGGTCTCCCACCTGTCTAGTGAGCTACCTCATCCTCTCTCGCATGTGCTGCTGTGGGTCCTGCACTGCCTCCTGCTTTGCCTCTTGCATAGGCTAATCCTCCTACATAAAATCCTCCTGTTGTGCCTCCTCCTATGGAGGTACCTGCTGCTCCTCCAACTGTACTGCAGTCCATCTTTGGGACTGCCTGGTGCTACCACTGCCACCTGCTCCTGCATCTATCCCCATCTGTCAGGCGGGGATGGCTACCTAAACTGTCCTGGGTCGTGGACCCTGCTGTGCCCTCTACTGTGGCGGCGACATCTGTCCCCACTGCACCTATGGCTATGCTACCTATGGGGGTACCACCTGTCCTCTCCCCGCTATCCCCACTGGATCTATAAACCTCAGGAAGGGGTGAGTGATAAAATGCTCTCTATACTCGGCAGTGACACTGGCATCCACTACATCCCTTAGGTAATCCCACTGGGCTAGTACCAATGATCGGTTGTCTATCATCGTATGACCCTGGTCTAGTGTTGAACCCCAGCCTCTCCTCACCTCGTCTGCAAATCTTGAATAAACCATGTAATCCTGTGTGATGTCCTATGGGCGACCAAACTGTCACCATACCCGCCTCAGAGGAAATCTCTCAATCACTAAAATGGTGTGACCTATCATCGCACGGGGGTAGAACATGTGGCTCAATTTCTCTACCACATCATCCCAAGCCTCTATGAGCCTCCACGACCTCCATATCACTGCCGATAGGTCATCGAGATGAGCTCGCCACTGATCAGTCTTACCCAGCGTGGGCTGGGTAACCATACCTCTGTATCTACATATATAAGGCTCCAAGGGCTACCTCATATCCTCGCATATGGGTCTGGTGATGGGAAGATGCTCCCATGCCCATATCTGTAACACAAACACTCTGGCGGCCATACTCTTCACCTCTCTATAGACGATCTCATGCATCTCATGATACATGTGTGTCAACATACACTGGCCCCATCCATAATGTTGTGGCCTGGCCATCATCACCTGCAGCATCCTGCCCCAACCACACTCTAGACCGTGTTGTCCATGGTCTGGCATCAAATAGCACCCAAGGAAGCATGCTAGCACCACTGGTAACCTGTGGGTCCTACCATATGAACCAATCAACTCCTCCCATGGGATAGCCCTGCCCATCACAAGATCATCCTGAAAGATCTCTCTCAATGCTGCCGTGCCCACCTTGGGCTGTGTCTCGTACTCAACTCTAGTACCAATGAATGGTATCCTGAGAATCATGTATATGTCCTCAAGTGTGACAGTCATCTCCCCCTGTGGTAGGTAAAATGTGTTCATTTCTGAATGGAAACACTCAACCAATGCGCACAATAATCTGTGATTTACCTAAATCTCAAGTATATCACATAGCGTGCTCAGTCCAAATGTAGCTATGTGTGCGGTCTCAGCATCATCTAGCTGAGCTATCAATCTACTGATCACTGGATGATGCAATCTGAATGCTATATCTAGAAAAACAACCTACAAGACATATGAACAACAAAGCACTATCAGTACTTGCCAATAATCAAAGCATAATGTGATAATAAAGCATTCAAGACATCCTACAGACATTAATGACACTGACGCAATCACTTTTGGACACGATCTAGAATTTTTCACATACGACAAGGTAACATTTCGTGCGAAGAACATTTCTCTTTCGCGCGATAAAGTGCTTTATATCGCACAAAATTTTTAGTTTTGCGCGATCTTTTATCTGAGATCACATGAAAAAATGCCTTTAACAGGAGTTTTTCGCGCGAAATTGGGTCCACCTGCACGCGAAACTTCATTTCGAGCAGTGCAAAATGTAGTTTCTTCGCGCGAGCTTTCCCTATGGGGCGCGTGAAGAAACTACTTCTTCGCGCGATGACCCATGACCTACTACTTGAAAATGTGAAAAACATGCTAAAAACTTGACCTAAATACATAAAATTTGATTTATGAAGACGTTTATTGACTACTTACAGGTGGTCCGTACGCTGCAGGCCGGCTGTGTCTCCTAGATCGCTCGAATCGATGGCTGCTATAGGGGACCACCATTTTGTCT
The DNA here is from genome assembly GCA_018584345.1 of Thuja plicata. NCBI lineage: Eukaryota > Viridiplantae > Streptophyta > Pinopsida > Cupressales > Cupressaceae > Thuja > Thuja plicata. The sequence goes on along the minus strand of MU224229.1, from coordinate 3,778,920 downwards.
TCTACTCAGAGCTCTCAATTCACAAAGTCAAAGGGTTGAAATGATTTGAAAATGACCCTTTTGTCCTTATA
>MU224229.1:3728637-3748160 GCA_018584345.1 Thuja plicata | reverse complement strand
GGAAATTTAGGTTACCAAATTGGTAAGGGGTTTGGGTTTGGCCAAGTTAATGACTGATACAAACATGGAGTTAGCCCAAATGAATGATGTACAAACAATAAACATGAACTTTACTAGCATAGAATTGCAATTCTGGTATACTGATATTGTGTTTTTTCTAAAAAATGCTAAATGTCTAGAACATATGTCACATAATTAGAAAAGGACTCTAAAATTGCAAGCCCAGAGGTATGTTCTGGTATAAGGTGATTTATTTTGGAAGAATAGAGATGGAATTTTATTATTATGTCTGGATAAATCACAGTCTGAAAGGGTCTTGAATGAAATGCATAGTGGTGTGTGTGGTGGGCATTATTCTGCCAAAACCACAGCTCACAAAATAGTCAAAGCTAGATTCTATTGGCCATGTCTTTTCAGGGACACTCAAGTGTTTGTACAGAAGTGTGAACCATGCCAAAGGTTTTCTGCTAAAATGAAATTTTCAGGGGCCTTACTTTTAAATCCTATGACTGTTGAAGCACTTTTACCCAATGGGGTTTGGACTTTATTGGTGAATTTATAGAAAAATCCAGTGGAGGTCACAGTCGGATTCTTGTAGCTACATACTACTTCACAAAATGGATAGAGGAAATTCCAACAAAGAGGGCAACCAACAAGGTAGTGATGGACTTTTTAATGGATAACATTCTGACAAGATTTGGTGTGCCCACTAAGCTAATTATGGATAATGCCATGTTCTTTAGGTCTGAAGAATTTTGGGATTTCTGTGAAGACTACGACATTATTTTATCTTACTCCTCACCATATCACCCTCAAGAAAATGGATAGGCTGAGTCCAGTAATAAGAGTCTCATGAAGATAATTAAGAGTATTTTGGATAAAAATAAGAAGTCTTGGCATTCAAAATTCAAGTTGGGCCTTTGGGCTGACAGGGTGATAGTAAAAAGAGCAATAGGGGTTTCCCCTTTTGAAATGCTTTATGTAAATTAGGCAAGGCTACCTTTGAACAACCTATTACCAGTGTACAAATTTTTGCAGGAGGAAGATTTTGAAGATCAAGAACCCATGATGGAAAGAATGGATCAATTGGTCAAACTAAAATAGATAAGAACAGAAGCTCACAAAAGAAACCTAAAACTCCAACAGCAATCCAAGTACTTGTTTGATAAAAGAGCAACTAAAAGAAAATTTCAGATAAATGATATGGTGCTGCAATGGAATGCTAGAAAAGAAGAGAAGGGGAAACATGGTAAATTTGAGTCATTATGGATGGGCCCATTTGTAATCTAGGAATTTCATGGTCAAGATTCTTATTTCTTGGAAGACCCTAATGGTGAGATACAGGAATTGCCAGTGCATGGATAATTCTTAAAATATTATTTCTCATAAACCTACTTTTTCCATGCACAGTAGATTAGTTTTCCCTATTTTAAGCTTGGTTTTTGTGTGTGCATGTACAGTTTTGTTTCGGTTTGTGGTCTATTTCCCAAAGATTTGGCTTCCAATGTCAATTTTACAATTAACTTTCCATAGTCAAAGCCATTGTTAGCACTATACCAAGAAAATTTTCAATTTCCTAGCATTGGCTATTTTTCCGTGTATTCAGGTTCAAATCCCATGTCTTACTATGCTAAAAAAGTCAAATAGTGGTCAAAATCATCAAAGATGCTTTGTTTTCAAGTACTAGTCACACACTTGCATTGGTCTTTTAACATGTTTTCGAGGTGTTCAAGTGAGCGATGATTCATTTTAGTATAAATCGCGTAGTCGCGTTAAAATTGTGTCAAGTCACGTTAGCAATGCAAGTGAGCGGTTTGGTTGCTAAGAAATGTAAATTGCGCAGTCGCAATGTATTTTTGAAGTCGGGTCATAAGCTTGTGATTGAACGAGTTAGAAGTTGTTTTGTTTATCACTCACTCACGAGGGATTAACTCTTTTAAAAGAAATTCTAGCGAGTCCACGATGACTTAAAGTCTTGTGTGTCACATAGTCGCTATGATATTATGTTATTAAATTTATGCTCTGTGATTGAGTGAATGTTGTTAAAAGGGGTTTAGTCGCACACCTACGTTAGGTTTTCATGTACATGTTTTAAGTCAGTGACTATGCAAGCAAGTCAGGTTATAGATGTCACTCACTAGTTCAAGTTCTAACTCATATGTGTTTTGCAGTGCGAGTAAGCGATCCGTCGCGCGAAAGTTATCAATTGAAAGTTTGTCGCTAAATCGCCAAGGTGTTTTCAATATTTTAAAAGGTGTGCGAGTATGCAACTATGAGATCATTTGTGTTCTCACTCACCCACTGATGATTTGAATTTTAAAGAAATGAGCTCGTGAGTATGCGATAAGGAAAAGAAAAGGCTATCACTCACTCGCCCATAAATAAAGACAAAAGGAAAATGCTCAGCAGGTATGGGATTGAAGAAATCATGTTGGTAACCGCCCACTCATAGTTGATAAGATAATTAAGTTTTCAAGCCTGTGAGTGCGCGATGAAAGAAAAGGTGGGCTGTCGCCCACTCGCTCGGGTATAAAGTCAAGTGAAAAAAGGCTCACGGGTGTGCGAATGATAGAGAAATGGAAAGTTATCACTTAGTCACTCATGAAGAAAAATCAGTCAAGAAAGATCAGCGAGCGAGTGATTAAATACATGATGATGGCACCCTCTCACTCGCTCAAGGAAAAAACATGATAAGTGAGGATCAGTGAGTGCGCGACTAGGAAATGATTGAGTAATAAAGACCATGTCACTCACTCGCAGAGATTCAACAAAAATAAAATCTTGAGCAGCGAGTCTATGACTGATGAAAAGAAAGGTGATGTCGCTTACTCAGTCAAATATGAACATAAAGGATTAAGAGATAGCAAGTGTGTGATTGAGAAGTTATGAAGTTGTTAGTTAAGTCATCACCTGGTCGCGAAAATATATAAACCAAGACAAAAATAGATGGTGAGTGTGCGACTGGTTAAAGTGAAATGTCACATCGCTCACTTGCAAGGACTATTCTGAGTGTGAGTAAAGTATAGTGGGTTGGCTACAAATTGACAAATGGCTAGTTTAAGGCTTACGAGTGCAAAAAGAGAAAAGTGTAAACTCTTTTCCAGCACGGATCAAATAGTGCAAATTAATGGTAGCATTAGTGACAGAGAGATGATTGCATGACACTGCAAGTGCGAGAATTTGGCATTAAAGTGGAAAAGACACAAGATTTAATGGTTATAAGTATGAATAATTAAACTTGATTCTGTACAATTCTCATTTTCTGCATTCTAAGTTTTTCTGTGAGAGTAACAGTGCCAGTTTGTCTGAGATAGTAATCTAAAGAAGAAGGATGAGTCAAGCTATTATTCCCGCTACCTCACAAGGGTCTGAGAAGAAGAAGGAGGTTACAATGAAGAAATATGTGGAAGAATTTGTTGAGTTGTTGCCTGTGACTTTGAATACAAACAGTGCGAATTGGGATGAATGGAAAGACAAATGGTACCAATACAGAAACCCGGTCACCCTAAATTACTCTGGTAATACCTTATTCCATTATTTCTGGAATAGTAGGGTTAAATCAATCCCCATTTACAATCCATGGGATTTAAATATGGAAAAATTGATTGTGCCTAATGTATATGTTGACATAGGCCTTATTAGGGAACTAGCTAGAAACTATTGCCCAATAGCTAGGGTAATCAGGAAGAAGAATAAAGAGACCCTAGTTTCCATAGATAGGAGGTCAGTGGCAGAAGTATTTGGAATCACTAGTGCATTGTGCATAGTTATTGATTTAAAGAAGATCCAGGCTGACTTTTTCAAGAGAGAGCATTTGATTAAGAAGTATGAAATACCCAATTTGATGCCCAGAGTAGATAGGCACTTGGTTAAAATCCTAGACAATCTCAAGCCACCTTTTGACTTATCCCTATTTCATCACTACATAAAATGCACAGTATATGGTTTGAGCATAGTTTTAGATTTTGATGGAGATTCAATAGTGCCTCAAGATGTACTCATGATGGCTATGAACATTCAGCACCCAGAGGTTAATACTGATTATGACTATGTGGGATACATAGTTGATGCTAATCATAATGCATTGGTGGAGATATAGTTAGATGCCCCAGTGCCTACCTTCAAGCATTACTCTCATCTGATGTATATGATTTTATATTATAATAGGGCATATATGGATAAAGAGCTTGAATTGTTTGTCTCAGAATATGGTGTTGATACACCAATCCAGAGATGAACTCAGGTATGGGATAGTTCATCCATCGACTCATCATTTGTATGCTTTTACAATTGGATTGTGGATCCAATTTTTAATTTATTGGGAACATATAGGCATAGGCTTCCATTTGAAATCAAAAATGTTTTGAGACCTTAGGATTATGTTCCAAACTGGCCTATCTCTCACAATTGGGCTGATTTTTTTCCTTTTCAACTACATCACTATCATCAGAGTATATGGTTGTACACAACCACCTCACATCCTCCCTAGGTTTGTTCCCCTGAGGGTTGCATTTTTAGAATTTATCTAGCAAATCACTTGGGTTGATAAGGAACTTTTAGAGGGACATAAGAAGGGCACTTTTATCCCTAGATTATGGGTAGGTTTTGATTTCTCCATTGGGAAAAGGGTCTTTGATTTGATAAATGACTTCTTGAAGCAATACAGAATGTCTACATTAGTTCCCAGGTTTTGTGATCCAGGATAGTTTGTACAAATAGCTTTGAAAAGAATGACTCCTTAGCAAAAGATTAGAGATCATGAGCCACTGGATGATGAATATGTTGTAAGGAATAAGTTAATGAAGCAAGAAGTCCTGGAAAGGAGAAGGAAATGGAATGACCTCCTTAGGGAAGAATCTGAATGGAAAGAGTCAGACAATTCATTCCCTAGTTTTTTCCCTGATCTCCCATACTTCCAGAGGATAGAGGAAATGCTCAAGTCCTATGATACTCTAATGGCACAGGTACCACAATTCAGTGCTGAAGATGCACAATCTCAAGGGTCCCCAATTCCTGTTGCATTACATGACCAAGAACATAATGAATAATAGGAAGAGGAACAATAGGAAGAGGAACAACAAAAAGAAGAGCATCAGGAAGAGGAAGGGGCCGGTGAGGAAGCCACCTCAGCTAGAGAACCACCCAGGAAGAAACAAAAGAAAGAACACAAGATGGTGCAGGACAGGAAAACTATGGCCAAGGCCATGATTACTGAACATGGTAAATATTTCAAAAATTTGAAAAGACAGTTGCAGAAAGAGCCTCAAGCTGAGGGCCAAGGAGATAATCAAATGGTGTTATTTGAAAAGGATGATGAGAGGGTCATAATGGCTAATGAATTAATAAAATATGATGAATTAATAAAGTTTGAAGAGTTCAATACTTTCTTAATTAAGCTGAAACAAAAAGACTTGAGGCAAGGATTGACTGCAGATGAAGAAAGTGCAGATAAAAATGAAGAAATTATGAAAACACTCCAGGATTATGATCTTGAGATTGAACTAATCACTATGGAACAAGCCAGATTATTACTACAAAATAGTGGATTGATGTTGATGCCTAGTTGGGATTTGCAATCCACATTCATCATTGATCAGATCAGGAGGCAAGAGGATCCCCTGTTGAAAACAGAGTTTGAGATGGATGAAGTATTGAAAGGATTAGGATTTGATCCTAAATCCAAGACTCTAGCTATATGGTCATTGGCCCCTGCCACACAAAATCCCTTGGTCATGACTATCAGAGAGGAAAAGAGGGGAGACAAAATGATATGGAATTTGCAGAATACTTCAGATACTGAGATAGCGCAGTTAATGACACAAGTCTCATTTATGAACCTGGCAAAGGTTGATGACCTATCCAAAAGGTATGAAATGACTTTTGGCCAAATGATGGCCCTAGCAAAAAAGAATGAAGAGGTGGTGGTTTAGAACCACACATTAGAAGAGGAGATTGCTAAATTGAAAGAGGAGTTAATAGAGAGTAAAAGAGAAAAGACTCCAATCCTTGAGGAAATAGAAAAAGTTGAGACAGATGTTGCTATTGGAGTAAAGGAGGATTCAACATTGGCAGAAGGCCAATCCAAAGGACTGTCATAGGAGAAAAACATAGATGTTATGTCTATTATAATGCCCATATTGCAACATAGGGTTGATGTTTTAAAATATAAAATTGACATAGTATATACATTATATGGTTCATTACAAGAAGCTTCAAAGACAGCTGCAGAAGCCATGATTTTCTTGGAACCCACTTTCAAAGTTTGGTCAGTGAGGGAAAGGATCATGGATAAATTGAAAACTGCTATGTTATATAGTGATGACTTCCCAGATAAAATATTAAATACCATGGAAATGATTAGTGAGTTGAATGATACATTTTCCTTTTTCAATGGAAAATCTAATTTGATAGATAACAAGCTATAGCTATTTGGTGATCAATGCCCCTACCTGATCCAGAAAATTTATGATGAAGCGGGTGTTTTAAAAGCACAATCAGAGGTAGCTAGCTTTGATGGCATACTCAAAAATGAAGATTTGAAGCAATTCTTGGAAAAGGATACAAATTCTAAGTATTGCAATGAGTTAATTAATAACCTCTTCAAGATTGAGAGAGATATGGCCAAGTTTGTTTCTGAGGCCAGAACCACCATTGATGCCAAATGGATAGAAGTTGTTGCAAGATTGGAGAAGGAAAAGACCTTTGATTGGCCCACTGTCAAAGAGGTGAATAGGTGGGAGGCAAAGCTAAAAGGATGAGGAGGATATTGTCAACTGCAACAAGAAGCCTTATTCATACTTTTCCAACAGTTACCACCCGTGTTCTGTTACAAATTTTTGTTTCATGTTAGTTGCAAAGTTGTTAGAAAAGATTTTGTAAATTTTTCCCAGTAAGTCGGTAGCTTGTTGTATCCTTAATTATAAAAGGATTCCAAGACTACTGGGAAGGAGGATATCCATTTCATTTTGAGAATGCAAGTGTAATTGTATAAACTCTGGTTCAAGACCAATCAAATAGGGGTTTTTGAAAATTAATGTCAAATGTAGCAAGCAATTTTGATTATGAATAAAATGAAATCCATTCATAGTTTCTGAAGCATATAATGAGTATTGTGTCTTCATTTTGGTGTTTTGAATTTTATTTAAATTGATAATTCAAGGAATGTCCAATTTATATGTCTGTCAGGCAGATTATGAAATAGTTTTAGGGTTCTTTCAAGGAAAGACTAAAATTGCCTTAGGAATATTTCAGTAAGATTCAGGGTATACAATGAATTTGATGAATTAATTTGTTATATGTGTTAAGATAGATATATAAGGTATATCTATGTTTATGTCAAATGATGTAGTTGTTTTAAGTTCATGTTCATGATCAAGTTGGTTGAAATTATTCATAAGTGACTCCATGCCCTAGGATTAAGTATTGGTCTGTTTCCATTTGAAATAGGGCACTATCACTATTAAAATTAATCTTTACCTTTATGTGTTGATCTGTTTCAATAAATATTACAGTGATCAACTCCTATAATTCCATTCATATTCTACTGGAATAATTTATTGATTTGATTATTCTGAGTTAGAAGGGTAATCCCGCCTGAGTTAATGGAGCTCGAAGTGTAGGAGGTTTAAAAACCTTGTTTCTGTCATTTCTATATCTTGCATGATCAGTGTCTAGGATAAATAGAGTAGGCTCTCTGACTGTATTTTCATATCATCAAGAAAAGGAACTAACACACCCCATAATTGTTTTGAATTATAGCAGAGAGGATGTCATATTCTTCTTGTGTTGAAATGAATGGTTCTCGTTATATCATCATAGGCTATTTGACAGAGTTAACCTTAGCCTCTTCCTCTCTTATGTCTGGCCATAAAGCCTAATCTTCATCAAGTTGGGGTTGTGTAGGAGAATAAAGAGTAACTTTCTTGGTTTATAGCCCATCAGACATAGTCATGTTCCCTTTCCTACACATAATAAAGGCATCTGTAGTAGCAATGCAAAGCCTCCATAAGATAACTGGGTAACCTCCCAATGTCTCCTTGAGTGATAGGATTATGAAATCAATAGGGTATTCCTAGGAATCAAGGGTGATAATCAGGTCTTCTACCATACCATCAGGTTTTACTATGGAACTATATGTAAGCTGAAATATTGTAGGAGTGGATCTTAAGCTTGTAATATCAAGCTGCAACATGATATCCTTAGTCATAACAATTATGTCCTCTCCTAAATTAACTAAAAAATTCATAACCTTGACCCCATTAATAACAATTGTAACTACATAACTTCCTGGGTCAGAATATTTAGGAATGGAGGCCTTCTCAAGAATCAAATCAGATAATTGATCTAGAACATGGACAGTTTTAGGATCCTTCTTGTTTCTCCCTGGTTTCTTCAAACAAGCTTCACTTATTTCTTTAGTGTATATAGGTACTTCTTTTACATCCTTTAATAGGGGTATCTTAACACAAATGTGTTTTATCTGATCAATAAGGTCAAGAGTGGAGTCATCCTATAGTGGAGGTACTTCATGATCAAGTCTCTGAGGAAATGAGGGAGTCTTTGGTTGAACTTAACTATGAAAAATCAGTTCAACTTATTCTTCTTGAACTATCTCTTCTAATGGTACTTTTGTAATAACAAGGGTAGATGGTGTAGGGAGAGTAGTTCTTGACTTGAGATGTATGTTATTTATGGCTTATGCATGCTAGTCATTCAGGTCTGATGAATAGAATTTCTGCTGCTAAGATTGGTTATTGGGATTAGGAGTTGGCTAAGTTTGTAGTTGTGTAGGTTTTAGCGGAGTTGTAGTGGCTGCAGGAGGTAGATTTGGTGGCATTAATGCTTGTTGTTGATGTGGCTACAAGAGACCAAATTTTTTATTAGGCCATTATTGTCCCCCTCTCCACTAAGGTGATTGTTATCAATTACCTTGTAGTGATTGTGACTGATTTTGGGGTTGTTTCCAATTAGCTTGGGGTTGTTGCCATTGTTGTGCAGGATTTTGGTAGTTTGGACATTGACACTATGGATTACTCCAAGGTTGGGGTTGGTAATTGTTAGCACTTGAAAATTGATGCTAGATTTCATGTCTTTTTTCCCTGTCTGTGCAATTTATTTTGGTCTTAATCTTGAGCCCTAAGTCTTGTTGAGTTATTTTCATGCTAAAACCCTAAACCCTCAAGACCTATTCTAATTTCTCGTTACCTTTTCTGAAGCCACATAGAATCTTTTTAAAGTCATGTGCAATTTTCCCTTTGTCTTGTCTCACAATCTCCCAATCAATATTGAATATGCTCTTTTTATTCAGAATTGCGCGCAGGTCGTAGATGTCAATCTTGATTGTGTGGTTGGCGCTAGTTTGTTGGACGAAGTCAAAGTCAGCTCTTTTACTGGGAGATTCAGTGCAGACTGTCAATCATGATCTAATCCTATGGATGGTGCTAAGTCTCGTAATGTAACCTTGGTCAAGAAAAGAATTGGGAGATTCAGAGATACCTTTATCTTTGAATCTCATGATTTAATCATGGTCAAGGCAGGGTTACTTTTTATCTTTGGTCGCTAGATCTCTGAATGGACCTGGGTTCAATTTAATTGTTTTTAGATTATGTGCAAGCCATCGATCTTGTTTTGATCTTTTGGTTGGTGCTAAATCTCTCAATGAAAGTCAGATTCAAGTTTCTATTCAGCGATCTAGCAAGGGTCGTTGATCTTTAATGTCCTTGTCTTGATCATGTGGTCTATGTTCAATCTCGAGATAGACACTGGGGTTATGAAATATTTCAAATTGGTAAGGCCTTTATCTCTGAATCTCCAGATAAAGTCATGATTAAGTCAGGGTCTGGTTAGGTATATTCAGCGAATCAAGATAAGCTTGTTGGCGTGTAATATCCAGATCGGACCCAAGTTAATGTTAACTTGCCATGGTCAGGATTTTCCTTCAGTTGCTAAATCTCTAGATTGATGCTTGACTTAGGCAAAGTTAAGGTGGGCAAGATGAGATTAAATCAGAACCATAGATGATGAGATAGATCAAAGGGCTGGTGCTAGATCTCGTGATGGAACCAGAGTTAGCAAAAGTATTTAGCGATTTAGAGATATAGTTATCTTTGAATCTCTAGATTTGATCATCGTCAATAAAGTTACTCAAGGTCAAGGATGGAGTTTGCATAAACAGAATCTGGACCGTTGATCAAGGAAAAGATCTAAGGCTTGCGCTAAGTCACTAGATGGAGTCAACAAGTCAATCAGCTTTTAGTGAATGAGAGGTAAGAGCTGAGATATAGACACATGTCCAAGTGAAGATTAGAATAAGTGGCTATTATTGAGTCTCTAGATAAACCATGGGTTAGTATTTTCATTTCAAGATTCAATGACTTAGTTTATCTCCCAATATCTAGATCTAACTTGGGTAAATCTCAAGTCATGTCAAGTTTACATGGAGATTCAATGCGAGTCAGTGATGTGCATGAAGATCTAGGTTTGGTGCATGAACTCAAAAAGAAATGAGCAAATACATGATGATTCAATGATTCAACGTTGATCATTGATTGAGATCAAGATTTGTGGCTTGCACTTAATCTCTAAATGTGACCCGAGTTAAGTGAAATGTTCAATGATTCAAAGACTACATTATATATAAATCTCCAGATAGACTCAGAGTCGAGAAAGATAACTCAAGGTCAAGTAAGGGTTTATCGACACAAAATCATGATCATTGATTGAGTGCAAGATCTAGGGCTTGGGCATAATCTCCAGATAAAGGTCAAAGCCTTCTTTTATTTCTGAGATCTGGAGATATCCTTAGATCTTGTCTTGATCATGTGGCATGCACTTGAACTCAGAATGGAACCAGGGTTAGAGAAATCATCTAGAGACTTGGAGATACAAAGAAATCGACTGATCAGAGTTAAAAGGCTAGTTATAAGTCAAGTTCTTATCAGAGTTAGATCAAACAATAGGTGTAAAGGATTAAAGGTAAAGATGAAGGCTTTTAATATTCAATGCATTACGTTGTTGTTCCACGTGTCTATGGCAGGGCCTGGCTGAAGTTTGAAAGGTAAAGTAAAGATTGATCAAGTCTAGGAAGATCTTGCAGTCAGCATTAAGGCTCAAGGAAAAGATGCAAACACGATACTCTTTAAGGAATTGTGCCATGATGACACCTGGAAAGATTGGATCATAAGCTCAGATAGCTTAAAGGGAATCCACAGTTATGTTTTAAACTTATGCTGAGACTTGATCTCGACTGTCCATATTTTTCTCCGTGGCACCTATGACCGTTATACCAGAATTTAAAATATTTAAATCTTTGTCTCAGAAGGTTTCATGGCAGTGGACTGATATTTTATCTCAGAACCATTAATATTGTGATATGATCTTATGGGTCAATTTGGAACAGTTGTTAGACAGTGTAGGGATTGAGATATGATATGGAAAGATGCATTCAAGACTGGAATCGATAGATATGGGTTTCTAGATCAAAGGAATAAATGCATATATTGCATTAATTAGTTGTAAACCCTAACCCTAAATGGTCTGATGCTTGTTGCATTCCTATTACTATAAAGGACAATTCAAGATCATTTAGAAAGGGCTAAGGATTGGGAGAAATATTGAAAAGCTTAGGCTTGTTTTTGTTTCCAGTCTAGGATATAGCAGATGTTGTTTTTGATTGTACTAAGATAGACTTGAAAGTTTATGATCTTTTGCATATTTTTCTATTTTTTATTTCCTTGTCATACTGATTCAGGAACAAGACTTCATTATACTTAATATAAGTTTTCTCATATTTTAAGTCTCTCCTTTGTGTTATCTCTGTGAGTTGTAAGTTTTCTGACTTACTGTATAAGTCTTGCTTATGCAAATATGTATTCGACAAGTCTTTGATCTTAGATAAAATTAAAATGCTTTGGATGTTACATTGATTTTATCTAGACATCTACTTAAGGATCTTGTAGTGTGTGATCTGAGATATCTTTATGTTTATGGCTTTGAATCTATAGCAATAGGTTGTTTCAGTTTTAGTATTGTATTTAGGAGTTTACCCAATAGATAAGGCACTGATCTAAAGCAAGTATTTTCTTTGGAGGTATATGTCTGGCTGGTTTGGCTATATTTTATCCCTGAACTTATATCAAAACCATTTCATTTCCCTTTATGTTTTGCAGTTGTTGTTGTTATCCCACCATCATAGTGAAGAGTTAATAAGTGAGTGGTTACCATTTAGTAATTACTTGCCATTAATCTCTTGTACTCATCCAGAGTTGTGAAAGTTGAATATTTGTCTGGATTAGGTGCACCCACCTTGGTTTTGCAGAGTCAGAAGAGTAGAGGATGGTCTTGTCCTATAGTTGGTCTAGCTACCCTATGGAGCTTTCATAATTGGAGTTAACCATTCCTAAAATAGTCTCAGGGTATATTGGTTTCTTTTATAGCATAACAGTTTTAAACACCAACAAAATGGTGACTCCGCTGGTGATAGAGATGTAAAATTGACATAATTGAACAGTAAGTTGACCATTGGAAGCATAGAGTTACTCAATATTGCTCATTACTCATTTTTTTGTCTTGAGAGTTCTCTGTTTACAAATTATTCATATCAGCTAGTGTTGTGATCCCAACTGGTGTTGTATGGCGACTATGAGTATCTCTACAGTAGTGTTGAGTATTAATTTTAATTTTGTCACACACTTTCAAATATTAGTTATAGAGGGACTAGGTCTCAGGAAAAAGGGCATCTGAAAGATAGATTAGGAGAATATATCCCAACCACATCTAAGGCTGATTAGCCAAGAAAGAGAAAAGATGACAGAAGGCTCCCTCAAAATGAAAGACAAGGGGAAGACATTACAGAAGGAAGACCAGTTCATCATAGCCAAGAAGGAAATACATATGAATATGAATTAGCTGAGGCTACAGATTTGGGACTAGGTTCATATAGGGATTATAGTTCTCCTAGTGAAAGAGAGGAGGAGTCTGATTTTACTCTTCCAGATCCTAATAGTATGGTTGAAAAATTTTCTGAAGTGGAGAGGATAATCGAGCAGTCGGTGACCATCAAACAATGAAGAGAAAAGGAAAATAAGATCAGATATGATCAATTTTTTCTTGAACAAAGGATGAGGCAATTGCTAAAATTGAAGGAAATGAACTATGTTGAAGAAACTAAGGGATTTGAAGAGGAACATGTCATTCGTCCAGTGGTTGATCATCAAATTTCTAAAGATAAAGGAAAGATGAGGATGGCAGGGGCTACAATAGATAACCAAAAAATCTCAAAGCTCCAGTAGATCAAATGTCTGAATTGGACATTGATCTTTAAAAATCCAAAAAGGAGCAAGAAATCATGGAAAAAATGCTTGAGAAAGCATAGGTTGATGCTACTACTTTAGAAATGAAAAAGAAAATTGATTTTTTCTAGCAATCCTTCAGGCTTCTCTCTGAATTTGGAGGCTTTGGATTTCTTTTCCTATATAAAGACACGCCAAAGGCAATAATCCATGACAATAATATTGAAGTATGAACCTCCAATAGCTTCAGGCTAGGGAGTCATTCATCCTCCACAGATGTAATTTGTCAAAAAATATTAGTGTGGTGCTAAGGAGGAAGGCTCAAAAATGATTTGCAATAGCTCCAAATATTATTTCCACCCTACTATTAACTTATCAAAGTCACTGATTCAATATATCCGACTTTAAGTGTTAAGTTATCCCATCTAATATCATTTGAAATATTCATCCAAAGATTAATCAAACACGACTTCAAAAACTCAATATAGCTTCTAATACAATACTTCAACCCCACAATTTTATGTTATCACTGAAGTCCTTTCTTGAATCGGTCTTTTATATTATTTGCAATATGGATGAAGAAACCAATATTGCAAATATAAGAACTTTTCCCAATGAAGAAATATCGAACATCCACCATTCAATCCATATTATCATAATCACTATGAATCATCCTCCTGTGCCAAAAATAGGCTAAACAATTAGATCCAAACTAGTCTCCTCAAATTTAGATCGAGCCTCACATAAATTACTTGGTGGGACATTGATGCCGCAATAGGTTATTGTTAGCCACAGTTATTTCTCCTGCCAACAATATATGCGATACATATATTTCCAATCGAAATAAATAAAAACTCCAAAATGGCGGGAACGAATGTCTCTGGAATCAGTGAGCAGAAACCTTAATTGTAAATTGATTAATATTGTAAAGTCCAGACTCTCACATGCAAGACCTTTAAATTTAAAGGATATAAAATCGACAAAATTTTACATGTTTTATGTACACGTTAATTATGTTCATGTATTATTTTCTTTGGTTTGTTGATTGTGTGTTTATCTTCTCCATTTGCAGTTTGGCTCTGATACCATGTTGAGAGTTTAGAAAATCAGATATCATGATCTGAGGTGATATGAAAATCAGGTATCACATTCTAAGGTGATTCCTCATATCACGATCTAAGGTGATGTGAAAACTAGGTATTATGATCTAAGGTGATTTCTTATATTACAATCTAAGGTAATATATAAAATTAGGTATCACATGTTGGGTGATTCCTCATATCACATGCTAGGTGATATGTAAAACTGGGTATCACATGTTGGGTGATTCCTCATATCACATGTTATGTGATATGTAAAACTTGGTATCACATGTTAGGTGATTCCTCATATCACATGTTAGGTGATATGTAACACTGGGTATCACATGTTAGGTGATTCATCATATCACATGTTAGGTGATATGTAAAACTAGGTATCACATGTAAAGTGATTGCTCATATCACATGTTATGTGATGTTTGTCCTCATGAGGTATGTGAGACTTCTTATCATGATTTATGTGATATTGATTATCACGTGTTATGTGATGTTTGTCTTGACAAGGTATGTGACACGTCTTATCACAAGAAATGTGATATATATATATGATTTTATCTTCTCTAGCTAAGAGAGAGTGTTGATGTTTTGTGTAGCTATTGTGAGGGTCATAAGTGTTGACAAGGGAAACCACTACACATTTTGTTTGATCATCCTCCCTAGCTAAGAGGGAGTGTTAATGTTAGTAGCTTCAGTCATATGATCATTTAGAATACATATAATACTTTGATATTGATTAATAATATATATATGTATATGTATATGTATATGTATATGTATATATATATATATGTTATAGCATATATATTATTATTAAATATGTATTATACACGCTTATATTATTCTAATATATAATTGATTAATGAAACATTAACAATTATAATGAATAGACATGTCCCATGAGGGGACATGTCTCTCCTAAGCATCTTTCTCAATATAAATGAAAGAGAGATTGTTGCATTTGAAAAACACATACGATATACAATTGAGGCAGTGCTATTACATTTGCAATGATCTTAAACTCTCAACAATAGCAAATTACAGATCTACAAGACACAATAATTCATTGATTCAAAAGGAAGACATTTGGCACAACCATAGAGAAAGAAGTTCCATTTGGAGGATGAGCCTTTAACCGACCAATACCAGGGGTTCCTGACATAGCACTAGACATTTCAAATTCTGAGTATGTGTGTTCTTAAAGATTTTTTTTTTCTTTAAAAGACCCTTCCTCTTTTAGCCAACAGATTCTGACTTAACAGTCATGTGGGTGGGGGTATTAGGACTAGCTTGGGGAGAAATAATTTTAAGGCTAGGGTTTTTTAGGCACTTCTTTTTTCTTGGTCCTGGAGTGTTGAGTATGTTGGTAGAGGAGACGTAATAGAATGAGGAGCTTAATGGACCACAATTTGTATGGGGGAATAGAGAGTTAGATGGATATGATAGATGAAAAAGATGAGCCCTTGGGGAAGTGCGATAGTTTTTTTACTCTAGTTTCTGGCATTATCAAGCACTTCCTTCACATAATTTTCCAGTGAATTCAAAGGAAAATAAATAATACTCTAGTTGCAAAAATGGTTTAAGAGAGGCATGTGGTAGAAATAATAAACCTTGAATTTACCCTCAAGTGTGAAATACTTCATAATCATAATTTATTCAAGTCAGATTTTGCCAATTTTTTTGGTGTACCTCCGTAGGTGAGTGAAGTACTTAAAGATAGCCTCCACACACCTAGAACTCCTAAATTGTAAGTCAGATTTTGTCAATTTTTTTGGTGTACCTCCGTAGGTGAGTGAAGTTCTTAAAGCTAAGGTTTCACAAATCTCTCTGTAAGCATCGTGGAGCACAAAGTGGTCCAAAAGTCTCATTTCAAAATGCTCGCCCAATACTCGCTATGTTCTTCACCAATAGTCATTCACTCAAAAATGTCAGTACTTGTGGCCAAATGTCCCAGTAGTCATTACAAAATGTCCCAATAGTGGTGCAAAAATGGGCCAATTACCAACAAAAAAAGCTAAAAAATGATCGGCTATTACTACATGTGTGATTGGCTATTGGTACATGTGTTATCATGTTTTTGACTCTTTAATATTAGTAATTGGGGGATCAAAGGGGACGGTTATTAGACCCCCTAATGGTTACTGGGTCATTTTCCCTATTTGTTTCCCTTTTAACCATTGCAAGGGCTTTACTTTGGTTGTATTGGACACTTGAAACAAGGTATCTAGATTTGGATGCACTGTATTGCTCACATGACTGATGCATTTGAATCTAGAATTTTGTATCAAAGACCCAACCTAATTGATCATTTTCTTTTTGACGTTGATTTTGTGTGGTCTATTTGGTGCTTTTTCAATTCTTTTCAAATTTGAGAATGGATTTGCAGGTGGAGTCCAATATCTATGAACTTGGGGATTAGGTTTGAAGGGGGTGTTCGATATTTTGTTATTTGGAAATTGGATTCAAAGTTTGTTGATTTTTTTAAGTGAGGGGATTGAATTCAAAGTTGTGCTATATTTTTTCCAAATTGGGGGATTGGATTTGAAGGCAGTGTGCCTAGTTTTTCTTGGATTTGGAAATGTGTTTGATAGCTATGTTTAATTTGTTGATTTTCATTTAAGCTTGGGGATTGAATTTTAGGAAGGGGCTCAAACACAACACAAGGAGTGTTGGGAATATTTCTATGAAGATAACTTGTTTCAAATGGAAAGAAAAGATTTATAGAAACTAATCATTATATTGGAGGGATTTTATTTTTTTGAATAGTTATATAAAAATTGGGAAATTTTTAAATATAAAAGAAAATTAAATATCTCTATGGAAACATGAATAAAGCATTCTTACATTATAGAATTTCAACATATAGCGTTTGTGTCAAACAATTTAAATTGAGAGTTCATATGAGAGTGGAAATCAAACAATTTATCAAAATTAAAACATTAATTTTATGGGACAACCAGGGGATAAGTTTCTCAAAGTTTCTGAGTTTTCAATATGTCTTCATTTTTGGAACTGGTCAAATTATATCAGAAATGGGTCCTTGAATAACACTGATATATATGCATATACCAGAGATTTTCAGCACAAGGTCTATCTAAAATGCTTTCAGGAATATAGGACTTGTGTTAAATGCTTTGATTGAAAGAACTTCCTCTGCATAACAAAATTTCTCTGCAATTCTCCTCTGAAGCTTGACTCTATATTCTCTTCTCTCCCCATGTCCGTTCTCTTCAGCATGATCTCCCATATTTCCTTTTTCTTCCCTTTTTAATCCAAAGCCAACACTCTTGTATTAATTTCTTACCTTCCCCTAAATAAATGGGCATGGTGATTTTTAATTAAGCATAGGGCATTTTTTTCTCTCCATGCCCTGGAATAGGGCAACAACTAATCTCCATGTAAAATGCACCATAGGCAAAAAAAAGTAATTTTTTTTCTAGATTCATGAAAACACGTTATTTTTTTGCAATTTTTTTGTTATTTTCCACCACAAAATATGCAGATCATGAAGAACAAATACTGAAAATTTCACGAAAATCCATTGTGTTTTCCATTTTTTGAAATTTGTTCAACATATAATGTTTATGTCAAATAATCTAAATTGAGAGTTCATATGAGAGTGGAAATCAAACAAAATATCAAAATTCAAACATTAATTTATGGGACAACCAGGGGATGGGTTTCTGAAAGTTTCAAAGTTTTTAGGAAGTCTTTTCTTTTGGAACTAGTCAAATTATATAAAAAAATGTGTCCCTGAGTAACACTGATATATATATATATGCATTTACCAGATATTTTCAGCACAAGGTCTATCTGAAATGCTTTCAGAAATAGAGGACTTGTGCTAAATGCCTTGATTGAAAGAACTTCCTCCGCCTAACAACATTAAATTCCTCAATTGAAAGAACTTCCTTCGCCTAACAACATTTCTCTGCATTCTCCTATATTTGTTCTCTTCAGCGTGATCTCCCATATTTCCTTTTTCTTACCTTTTTAATCCAAAGCCAACACTCTCATATAAATTTCTCGCCTTCCCCTAAATAAATGGGTATGGTGATTTTTAATCAAGCATGAGGTAGTTTTCAAAACTATTTATTTCCACCACTCCCTTGTTAAGGAAACTTTAATTTTTATTTATTTTATTTTCACATCAATTTCAATATGTACATGTCTCAAAATTAATTATCTCACCTTACATGTAAATTCAATTCAATAAATTTACATGCACCAATTATTTCTTTAATTCAATTTGTCTATTTATTATTATTTTTTAAATTATATAGATGTATAATATTTAAATTGACTTTTACCTATGATATATAACAATCACAATTATTTTTGGAAAAACTAATAATGGGTCTAATTCATAATGTGTAGAGATTGAATTTTAGACTATATAATAATAAGATCATGAATCCTTTTTTTCTTATCCAAAAAAACACATGAACACATTAGTCACAGACATTTTTGTACCAAGTAGACATCCATATAAAACAAGCAGGAAAGTAAACTATCTAAGTGAGTGTGTGAGTGTCAGATCCTCATCCAACCTACTACTACAAAAGACTAACCTCATCTACCTAGGCCACATTCCTTCCTTCAATCCCACCAATAACTCATGACACTTAGGTTTTCATCAGTACATGTTGGTACCTAAATCATAATCCATAATTAATAACCAAATTGCATCAAAAATTTCTAGTTCATTCAAAATTCATGAAACCATAAGTATATAATCATGATGCATCATAAACATAAATCAAGGTATAACCATAACACATTATCCATAAAACATGATAAGAAAATTTATAATCATCCATCAAAGTCTTTGATTAAGTCAAACAAGGTCAACAATAGTCTACAAAGTCTATAAAATACCCTAAAAATCAGGACACTGACATGAGAGTCACCTCAAAATAATAATCTTTCATTGTGCTGATAGTGAGTGGTTGAGGGCAATAGTTGGTTCATAAAAAAGTGTACATAATGGAGTGTAAAAGTGAAGATGGAGAGTGTTGATAATTATAGCATCGATTAGATAAAATATCGACCACACTATAATAGACAAATTATGAAATATATATATGAATAGATATTAATATTTATTATTGATATCTATTATATCCATATTTTTAAT
>MU224229.1:3710902-3723891 GCA_018584345.1 Thuja plicata | reverse complement strand
ACTCTGAATTCTTCTTGTGAAAATTAACATTGATATTGACAGAATTGACATTTATGTATATATTCAACACTGCATACATAAACAGTTTAAATTGAAATTAGAATAATAAGCTTGAGATGATTTAACAGAGAGCAATAGAAATATTATAGAGTGGAAGGAGCACAAACATATATGAAAGGCAATGTGACGTTGAATCTAAGGAAAAGGTACCTATATCAATACATTGTGTGGACCTCAAGGAGAAGATTGACAAATGTATACTTGCATTGAACAACTTTGAACAACTTTCAAGCCAATTTGAAGGAAAATTGGTGCACAAGGTGCTCAATTGAGCATCACATGACAATTAATTATTTGGTGATGAGAGTCGTAAATATAATTCTATTTTCATTTCCTCTATCTTTGTGCATCCCTATAGTGTCATATACCAAAATCCACATAAAATCCCCTCTTGTACACTTTTAGAAAAATTGTAAGGGATGACTAACAATTTTTGGTGAAGCATGTGTGAGGGCCACACATGACATGAATTTGTACAAAGTATTTAAGCGTTGCAAGAGCGAAGAGGCATGTCAATAATTACTAATAGTTGTTGGTGCCCATTTGAACCTCATATAGCGAGATAATCAATCATAGTAGGGTTGAGGCTTTGGTTGTTACAAGGATGGAGGGCAAGGTGATGTACAATGTTGCATAATCACCTATTATAATTGTAGTAAGTAGGGGCAGACTTAATGGAAATTTACACAATTTCTTTTTTGCAACTATTGTGATAGCGACCATATGGTTGTGGATTCCCTTACCTATTGATCTAGTAGGGATCACAAAAATGTACGTGCAAATGACTAGAAAGGGTTTTACTCCTACACCTACAAAAGAACCTCACTTTACCATTTCCAAACTAGAACGCCATAATTGTCTCCAAAAGCCACACCACATGCTGAAATAAACACAAAAAACTTCAGTCAAAAAGAGAAAAGAAAAGTCCAAACAAAGCGAAGCAAAAATAAATGCAAACTCCAACAACACCCTAAACAAACACAACAAAAAAAACCCCAAAACACCTCACTATTAACAATTGCCTCACACCTTGACACCCAAAATCAAACCACCCTTTAAAATTTCCCCTAATTGTACCAAAAACAATAGATAGCATCACGGCTAGGGAAGCCCTAGCTCACAGAAGAGAGACATTATTCCATTCCATTGTCCACAACCCACCCATTGACTTGTCACTTGCCTCTAATCTTAATCCCCTTTCATTAATTTAATCCCATCTTCTAAACATGTGCACACCCCTAATCAATGAGGATTAGGGGGAATGTCAATTGATTCCTTAAATGACATTCTTCCCAAAACCCACTTGGCCTCGTTAGATAGCCACTTTTGAAAAAAGTACCCACATGGGCACACTTCTCTCTTGTCACTTCCAAGAAATTTTAAAATCCTTATTCCTCTTCCCCATGCCCCTTGGAGTGTGAAGACAAGAAGTACCTTAATGGAAAATCTTTCTTACACTCTACCTCATTCCTCATCCCAAAACTTGGTCCTCTAAAGCTCTCCTAGGTTGACACTTGTCAAACTCTCATGGAAGGTGAGGACCCTAGTCATTCTCCACCATTTATCTCTATCTCTTCATCCTAGCTCTCAATTTCCTTCTCTCCAACACTTAACCAAAAAATCCTCTCATGATCTCATTATGCAACATTTTCTCTCACACAACAACACTACTTTATCTCCTCATGCAATTCAATCTTTGAGCAAGTTTGAGCACTTTGAGAACCATTATAATGCCAAAATTGTGAGCACAAAAAAAATCTACAATTGAAGGGCACACTATTGTATAAGGAGGTCTACACTTTGATTCCCTTTCATCCTATCTTGATATTTTTTTAAATTGATAAATAGTAGAAACAACAATGTATACCCCTTATAGTTCTACAACCTGAGGGTGTACAATCACAACACACTAACAATAGATAAACATTGCCATAGGGTTGTCAAGGGATCAACAACACATTAGAAGAGGTGTTGGTTGTTACATATCAAGGCCACAAGGAAAGTGGTCATTTACAACAAACAACGAGCACCCAGATAGATGGGGTAGAATAACATAGGGGTTTTGAAAGGCTCCCCAAGCCTTCACACTGGGAAACAACATGGTATCAAAAATCACCCTATAGTGAGAACATCACCCCTCACACCAAGGAACCACCCTCCATCTGAAAAACTCCTTTCCAAGCCACAAACATAGAGACCACTTCAATAGGAGTAGAAAGAGGAGAGATTACTAGGTTGGACAACCAATCACAAATCCATTCCACACCTGAGAAACTATAGAAAGGAGACCACCCAAAGTTACTAATCCTCTCCTTCACAAAACAAGTCCTCACTTCCATAGGAGAATATTCCACCTCCATAGGAATCATGAAAGAGGAAGAAAAAAATTGAGTGTGCCAAGTCCTTATCATGGCCAGTAGAAAATACCTTGCCCCCATCACAACCCATCTATAGAAGGCAAAAAAACTCTACCCTGGAAACCAGGGTAGACACCGTCTTCAAGCTCACAATAGGGAGCACATACTCTATCCCTACAAGCCCTCCTTTTACAAGTCATTCAATGCGTACGAAACACTCTAAAGCACCAAGCCTCCAACACATCAAGATCTCCACATGAGGATGCTCCACCAAAAAACACAACACAGAAACTCCTCCAAACATAACACCAAGACTACAGATCATACACTTTTTTCCCACAAACCACTCTTTCACAAGGCATTGAAAGAGCACAAAACACCTAGCACATTAATATCCAAACATGAGGAAGCTTCACTAGAAAATATCGCAACCGAGGCCCATGGGGAGGAAGGAAACTCCACTCCAAGCCCCATCCATAAAACATAATGAACAACTTGCAGGTGAAGTGGTTCACCACACAGGCTGTATCACAAATGGTAGATCCACTGTCAATAGGAGAAGGCCAAAACCAATATTTTCTTCCACCCACGCATTTAACAATAATAGTGTGACAAAACATAACTCTTCCCCCACCCACACATCCAAAAATCCAGTAGTAGGAACCCAAATTAGTAGAACACCTCTGCTAGGAGGAACATAATGCAATAGGAGAAAACACTACTAGGGGGCATTCAAACCCGCATCCAGTAGGAACACTTCAAAAATGTCCATACTGATACCATTGTATAAAAAAGGGACAGATCTTGCAAACAGATCTTTAGGCACATCTATGAAAGGGGCGAAATGGGTCACATCTTCTTCCTAACCAGCAGTACCAAGCTTCAAAACACCAAGTGAAAGGTCCAGACAATGCCACAACATCCCCACACCCAATAAAGGCATGCATCCACCAATGTCACAAAGAAGTAAAGAAAACCCCATGACACAAAGATGGGTCAAAACACATAGTCGAGCACAACAAAAAGAGATAAAGCCAAATAGTGAACTAGAAGGTCTCACATTCTCCTCACAAATAAGCATCCAACACCCTTGCCAATGGACTAGCTCAACAGATAGAAGAAGAAGAAAGTATAGATGCGCCTTCAACCTCAGAAGCCACTAGAGAATCATAAATCTTCCAAAATGCAAACTAGACAACCTCTGGACCATACAAGGAAAGGAAAGAACAACCCTTTGACTGGAAACTGGGAAGAACAAAATGAACACATTAGAAACAACAAGTTGGAGGTCTAGATCTAGGCCAGACCTAGGAGCCAACCAAAAAGCCCCATATTCATAAATCCAAACAAAGCCCTCGGAAAGAGGGACACCAAAGACAAGAGGCCACTCAGGACCCCAAACATCCAAAACACTTGAGCCACTAACAAACCAAACTCTAGGAATAATGTTTGTATCTTCATCTTTAGTGTCTTTCGCATCAAGAGTCACGGGCGAAATGCCTGAAACACCCTTGCAACACCCACAAACCCTAGGATTCAAATTGTCTTCCTTTCTCCTGCTCTCGCCTATATTTTTCTTATTGTTATTCTCACCCTTAGAGGATTAGTCTCGCCCTAGATCACACCAGTACCCAAGAGATGAGTTACTGGACTAGGTCGTGAAGATACCTCTAGGTATACGAAAAAAAATAAAAATACAAAAACAAACCAAACTTCCTATCTTGATATGTTGCTTTGATTTATGCTATTGAGAGTGGATCTACATTAGTTACATTAGATTATATGGATATGTTAATTTTTGTTTAATTTTTAACATTTTAAATGTTGAATTATGATTATTATTATTTTTAAATTATTTTTTTTATATTAAGTATAGTGAGATCAAATCAAGAAAGCATACAGTAGAGTTTCAACAAAAAAAATCTGGGAGACGCTACCTCAAACCGGGATCAACCTAGGTTCAAAAGAATCCACATTAAGAGTACCAAAAAGAAACAACATTTATCATAACAGAGTTGGGTGTATCAATCTGTACTAAATAAGGTGGCAGCGGACAACAATACAAAAAGAGAATACAACAACAACAAAGAAGACCAGCTAGTGCAGTAGGTCCTTGTAGGAATGGGCCCAGGTAGTCCATCCCTATGGACCTTCCATCCAGAGAGTGCTCATCCTATCCTGAAGTTGATCAAGCATAAGGATTTTATCATCAGAAGCTTTCTTCTTGTACCTCTTAAGCTCCAGGTTCAACTTGTTGATTGCTTCTTCAAAGATAGTGAGATTATCCATAGTCCTTCTCTAGTCATAGCCATTATTCATTTCAAAAATGAACATTGTAGCGTGTCCCACTTCTAGGAATCTTTTCAGCTTATCCCTATCAATCATCATGTTAATCATAACCTGCGAAGAAATCTTGAAAAAAGTGAGTCTTCTGAAAGACTCAGTAAGGGTTCTGGGTATATTTTAATACCTGCTCTCATTCTCAATTTTCCAAATCTGCCACATAATGTTAGAAGATAAGATATTCCAAAAAATATTAGAGTCCTTTTGTAAATCCGGGATATAAGTAGTAATAATTTCAAATATATTAACCAACTTCGGATAAGAAATGCCAAATAACATCCAAATTTATTTAGCAATAATATAGTCAAATAAAATATGCCTGCAAGTATCATGAAGCTTACACAAATCACAGATTTTAGTATTTTTATGGTCTTTTCTCAAGGGAAGCCTGTCTAGCAGCAACTGTCATTTAAAGCATTTAATTTTGTGATCAATGGAGTTTTTCCAGAGTTTGTTAAGGAGCTTTTTCCAAGAATTGTCATCCAAGTCAGAATACCACAGTTTATTGATATGCATAATGATGGTATTTTTATAAGAAAGAATTTTGTAGATATTCTTGGCTTTAATTTTAGTCACCATAGATCCATCCAGCCATTTCATAGTACAAAATCTATGAGAATCCACATGACAAGTATTAGGAAGGTCTTTGCAAGCTTTGAAAATCATACTATAAGTTTTCTTTTGAGGGTGGGGAATGTTATAGTTAGAGCTAAGAACCTCCCAACTTATAAGTCCATAATTTTCAAATAGACATATAAATTGTGAGATTCCCATCCCTGCCAAGATCTGGCTGAGCACCCCTTAGAGAGGGAAAGAGGTTTACCAGAGATACAGAGGCTCCACCAAATGGATTGCTCACCATGTAGGAGGTTTGAATCATGGAAGGTTATGGAGGGGAGGAAAATCCTAACATGCTCCCAAGCTTTCCAGATGGATCGAAAAACAACAGATTCTTGAAAAGTAACAGGGAAGTTCCCTTCAATAAGATCCCCAAGAGGGAGAGTCTTCCAAGTTTTGGCATTTTTAGGAAAACCACATTGGATGTTATTCCTAACCAGAACTTTCCATGGTTTAGAGCCTTCTAAGGAATGAAATATCCATTTGGCAACAAGAGCGATCCCTTGAAGTCTAAGATCTTTGAGCCCTAATCTCCCCAAGGTCTTATCAGTGTGACACCAATCCCATTTGACAGAGTGCATTTTTTTATTTCCCTTACAATCAGACCAGAGAAAGCCTCTGATTCCTTTCTGAATTTCCTGAATCTGGTAGTTACTAAACATCCAGGCAGAAGAATAGTAAATCTTCTAGGAAGAAATAATTTTTTGACAAACTTGAACTCTACCAGCTAGAGAGAGGGATCTATTATGCCATTTGGATAGCTTCTTATTGATCTTCTCTTTTATCCATAACCACATTTATTTAAGGGATGGTTCCACAGAAAAGGGTATGCCCAGATACCTAACAATTTTGTGAGGACCTTCCCAGTGAAAACCATATTTACCAAACTACTCAGGAGGACGAGCCTCCTAGCCATGGAGAATCGACTTAGTTTGAGACAGACGAGCACCAGATATGGAGCAAAAGAAGTTGAGTTTATTATTTAGATTTTCAAAGTTGGTTTCATTATTCTCAAAGAATAATGCAGTGTCATCAGAAAATTGGCAGTGTATAAGATCATAATTATCAGGTAAAGAGATTCCTTTGACACATGGAGAAAGGGAGTTATCTCTAAGAATGTAGGAAAGAGCGTCAGAGGCAATCACAAACAAGGCAGGGGCAAGGGGCAACCCTGTCTAATGGATATTCCAATAGAGAAAGGAGTCAAGAGGGAACC
This sequence comes from Thuja plicata, assembly GCA_018584345.1. Taxonomy (NCBI): domain Eukaryota; kingdom Viridiplantae; phylum Streptophyta; class Pinopsida; order Cupressales; family Cupressaceae; genus Thuja; species Thuja plicata. The sequence continues at coordinate 3,717,297 of MU224229.1, read as the reverse complement.
ATTAACATCAAGCTGAGCAGAGGCATCCCTAAGAAGCATCATGGCCATTTTGCAAAAGGTATTGGGGAAACTGAAGGCTTCGAGCATCATGAGAAGAAAATCCCACTTGAATCTATCATAGGCTTTCTCGAAGTCCAAAAGAAACATGGTTGGGTCTTGATTAGAATGTTTAGCCTAGTTCATGGCTTCCTAGCTGGTGATAAGGTTTTCTAGAATATATCTAACTTTAATGAATCTGGTTTGAGTAGAGAAAACAAATTTGGGAAGGATACCTCAAGCCGAAGAGCCAAAACTTTAGCAAGAATCTTATAAGACACGTTGAGGAGGGTAATAGGCATCCAATTCTTCATGAGAGCTTTATCACCATCTTTAGGAATAATTTTAATAAACCCCCTGTTAATAGAGTCACCTAGGGAACCTCTATCAAAGGCTTCAGAGTAAATATCTTGCAGGTCATTGCAGATCCAGCTAGAATTAGCTTTATAAAATTCTATAGGAAGATCATCGGGCCTAGGAGCCTTGTCATTCTTTAAAGTAGTAATGGAGTTTTGGACCCCTTCTAAAGAAATATGTTTTCTAAGAAAATCTAAATCACAACTAGTAATTCTATTGGGGATAAGAGGTCTGCATTTATCTCTAAGATTCTTAACCTCGGTAGTGTCTTCGGAAGCAAAGAGGTTTTGATAGAACACAACAAAAGTAGACTTGATATCATCAGGATTCGTAATCTCAATGTTATCAAAATTCAATCTATAAATGGATTCATTAAGTTGTTTTTTCTTAAGAAGATTAAAAAAAACATTGGAGCCTCTATCACCATGCTGGAAATGGGTGTGGGATCTAATGATGGCACCTTTTGACTTCACATGTTGATGTTTCCTAAGAGAATCTCTAGCTTTGGTGACTTGAAAAACAAGATTTTCATATGTGGAGTTGGACTGGATATTTTCTTCAGCCAAGAGCAGGTCGGAAAAGATTTTTTTCTCAGTGAATCTGAAGTCTTTAGCATTCTTTTTACCAATTGTCTGAAGTAAGTTTTTCCAAGCACTGATGTTTTGGTTCTATTTATCAATGTGAGAATGAAGGGCATGATTTTTCTTATTAATAAGTCTAATAAGGTTTAAAGCAGAGAGAATGTCTTCATCCTGAAGGAGGCTGGTATTAAGCATGAACTTCGGGTTGGTAGGCTTGCAACGGGGAGTCAAGTTATTAACCCTAATATAGGCAGAAATAGGGTGATGATATGAAAGAGCGGCAGGGGTAACAGTGACAAACTTACCCTGGTTATTGGGAATAAAAGAGAAGTAGTTTCTATTAGCATAAAATCTATCTAACCTAGAATAAATCCTAGAAGTGCCAGATTTAGATTGCACCAAGTGTACCAAAGACCAGAATCAGAGTCTTGACCTCCTCCTAGAGGATCAAAAAGTGTCTTTTGATGGATCATACTATCCCATCTATTCTTCTCCAAATATTTCCAGGAGAAGGGAAGACCCCCAGTCTTATCATATTGGGATTCAATCATGTTGAAGTCACCCCCTAAAATCTAGGGAATGTTGGGATGGGTAGCAAACCAGGCCCATAAGTCAGCCCTCTCCTTATAATCATTAGAGGCATATATAGAGCAATACCAATGATTAAACCATGGAAATTTATAATAGCCCACACAGCCATGTTACAGGGAGAAATGCCATGATCCATGATCATACTAGCCCACGTAGGATTAATGAGAATAGCCACCCCACCCTTACCACGGAGGTGATTAGTGTAAAATTTTAATGCATCTCTCCATGTGTAATCAAGGTTAATATCAAGAGTAAAACCAGTAGCTTTGATTTCTTGAAGCATAAGAACATCAATAGAATTAATTAAACTAAGAAACCTTTTTACAATTAATTTCCTATCAGGGGATTCAAGGCCCCTTATGTTCCAGGAAATGTAATTCACGAGGAAACTTGTTGGAGGGGGGAACATTTAGATTCAGGGTTGCTATTAAGCGGCACCTTTTGAGAGTCATGATTTTTTCCCTATTTTTTATTTGACTGGTTTTTGTTTTTTGATCCTATAGGCCACCCCTTCCTTTTGGATTTGGATAAATCACTCAAACTTTCTATGTCTTCATCCTCCAAATGAGTATGAGTAGAAGTTTCCATGTCTATGACAGCTTGTTTATCACAGTGAGAATCCTTAGGGTGTGTAGTTTCCCGAGGGAAGGAGTTCTGAGAATTGAGTGTATTAACAATAGTGGGGATGATTTCAACAATATATCCATCCTCAATCTCTTTAAAGGTCTTATTAGGTTGATGTTGGGAGGAGCTGAACATTCTAGTATCATTGGGCATGTTATTACAAGGAGGAGTTTGGTGTGAAATACCACAGGAGGGTTTTACCAAATGTTCAGAGTTTGGGGGAGAGGGAAAAAACATGGGAGAGTCAATGCCATCATAGGCAACCACTTGCAAACCCTCTTTCCTCCTACATTTGGTATTTTTCTTACTCATACGCTGGAACCCATCAATGTCAATGTTAACATCTTTGATAACAAGACCAACGGGGCCATTCTTAGGGTTCGGGTTAGGGGAGACATTTTGATTAGGCAAAGGTGTGGTAAATTTAGGCTAAGATGGTTTAGGATCTAGGGTTTCCACTTTGGACGCATTTTCTTTCAACAGGTTAGGGTTTTTAATAGAAGATTGTTTGCGCGACAAAATAGGGCAATCTTTCCTTAAGTGTCCTTCATGTTTACACAAGAAGCAAGCGTTAAGGCCACCCAACATTTCAAGTGGGCAAGTAAAAGTTTCAGACTCAATGTTCACATCTAGGGATGTTGAGATATCTATACCCAGTTTTAGGGATATTAGAGCCCTAGCATCCATGTGAGGGATGAGCCGCGAATAATCACTTTTCCTATGGGCTCCAAGAGTTGGGGAAGGAAGCGCCAAAGAAAGGGAGGCACTTGTTTAATTAGCAGCCAGTGTGGGGAAGAGAGGGCCAAAACCTCATCGTGAATAGCTTCAGGAGACCATGCAAGGGCATGAAATGAAGTGTTGCCAACAGACCAATATTGTCTCTTCAAGACTTCAGCCTGCGAGCTAGGGTTAGCAAAGAAAATAACAAACAAACCTCTTTGTATCTAACGAAAGAATGAAATATGTAAACCTAATTTCAAATTCCAATAATTATGAAGCCAGTCATCCATGAATTTCCTTGCAGGACACTTATCAATTTCCACAATAGAAAAGAAAATAGCAGAATCCTTTAACCTAGTCTTTTCTTTACAGATTTCATTCACCATTTCAGCATTAGGAGAGATGGAGAGAGGCAACAAAGCATTGCCAGAACCCTTACTAGCCTTGTTGGCTCCATCAAATTGATCAAGGATAAAATTTGCATCAGTGGCTATAGGAGATGTCGGGGAGGCCATTGCAATGGAGAATGTTTTAGGCATGCCAGTCGAGGAGGAGGAAATGAGGCCATCAGCCGAAGTCTTATTGATATTAAGGCTAGTGGGCGAGGAGGAAACATTAATGCTCAAACCAGTTGCATTAATGAGGCCTGACACAGGGAGCTATGGAGAGATCGAAGATCTTAGGGAGGAGTACAAAAATGAAATAAAAGAGCATACGAAAGAGAAGGGAAGACAGAACGATCACACCTGGCATGCGTTGTCGTTGTCATGCATCAAAGAAAATGCCAAAAACCAAATGCGAAAGTTAGCTAGCGAAAACCAATTATTTATTTTTGATATATTTAAATTTAATATTTTAAAATATTAATTTAGATAACATATTTAATATATATAATTTAATATTTGAAATATTCACTTAAAATTTGAATATCATTACTATCTATTTCTATATTTATAATTATATTATAGATTAAGATCATTTAATTTAAAGTTAAGAGTTATTTAATTATTTTATTTTATTTACATTGTTTACTTAGATATATTTCTTTTTGTTCAAGAAGTATTTTATTTAGTTAAAAATTATTTTATATTTATTTTAATTACTATGAAATTATTTATATTATTTTTTAAAAAATGAATAATTTTCAAATAGAAGGCACATAAATATTAATTTATATTTAAATACATATAAAACTAGTATTGATATTTTAACTATATTTATGAGAGATATAATTTGTAGTTATTTTATTTACTTTAAGTGTTTTTTTTATCAGTAAAAGGTTAAATTTCATTATTTGATCGCGATTTTGACCCTTTTTCCACCTTAAATCGTCTAAGGGGGTCCTCTCCTCTCTACCAAGGCTGCAAAGTCTCTTTACTCAAAGTCTCTATTCCCTCCAAAATAGCATAAGCTATGCTAGACGTTTTACCCTTGTTTGAATTTTGAGACTTAACCCGGACATCTGACTTTTCCATGAAGTAGGGTTTCGAAGGGACATTGTTGAAAGGATTTTCCTTTTTTGGGGCCTTTAAAATGACTTGTTGAACTTGTTTAGCTCCCAAACCCTTAATATTTTCAAGAGTCACGCCCTGCACAATCTTAGTAGGAGCTTTTTCTAAGCCACCTTTTGGTTCTACACACTCTTCTTTTCCTACCATATACATCTGAGGGGAAACTTCTTTCCACCAAGTTGCTTGTTCATTGATTTTCTTCTTTGTGCAATTAGCAACAACATGCTTAGTCTGAAAATATCTTCCACATCTAAAAGGGATGCCTGCATAATTCATAGGTTGCATCCACGCACCTATTGCAAGTTTTTGAGACAAATTCGTTAGAGGGGCCTTTTTCATATCCATCTCAACCAAAATGCAAACATAAGTAGTATGAAAGAACTCTTGGGATCCTGCATCTACCCCCAAAAATCTACCTAGAGAATTACCAATAGCCTTGAAACAAGATTCGAACCAAAACTATAAGAGTAAATTTTGAAGTTTTACCCATGAAAGAATTTTGGCAAAATATTCTCTAGTTGGGTTGAAATTCAGGTGCCAAGGTTTCAACAACATGTGCTTATTCTCCTACCTCCACTGGGATTCACACAATATTTTCTTCCTATCATGTTTTTAGCCAAATGCTACCACAAGAAACCCTTGTGCTACAAGGTAAATCTGTGCATTCCCCTCCAAAATGAGGTTCCAAATCTATGAGATTCATCTATGCAACTCCCCAAGCCTGGGCTAGAATCATTTAAACCTCCCTATCAAGCTCATCCCTATAAAAAAATTTCATTCTTAGCTATCTCATCTGCAATCTCTTTGTCCAACAAACTATAATTATGTAAGTGTTTCAACCCATTTTGTACCCTTTCCATCATCACTGCATGGATTCTTGACCACCTTTGGATACAAGTCGCTTTCCTTCCTACCATTCACCTTCTCCCCCTCAAAATCCTACATTGCCCTCCTATTATTGATAGTGATATCATTCCATTCCATTTCTTCCATCGAATGCAGAGAAAGCCTCCCCCCTACTTATCAAAACTCAGAAAGTCATCCTTTTGCATCCTATGATACAATGACTCGTCGTTGTGGTTGATGTTGTTTAAATTTAAAATGGAATCTGTTATAATTTCAAGACCTGGAACTTTCATGATTTTACCAAATGTATCATAATGCGGAAAAAAAAAATCATTAATTACTTACCTTATTCCATTTGTGCTAAAATCTGGAAGATGACTGATGCAGCAATATTTATTACTCCAATATAGTGCAGCAGCCTTTGTTGCTCCAAGATGCCTTTTTTTACAAGATAAAAGACAGTTTCTCTCTCTTACCCTTTACTGACACATTTTTTAGTTTTTCTCACTTGACATTTGATGGTATTCTGAAAAAACATTTATGGGTGGAGAGAGGACCAGTTTTACCAAAACGGTTATACTCCACTTGACCATCAAAGTGGGAGTCTTGGAAAACTACTCCTCTAAAATTGATCAAATAAAAATTACACTAAAGATGTGAAATCCCTTTTTAACAAACCGTAACTTCCTATCATACATGCCTCTTCATGTGGGCCATTAAAATGAATTAATAAATTAGTCTTACATTAATAAATTAATCTTACATTCTCCCACTTGGCACATATGATGACTTAACGTTAAAGTTTGAAAGAGGGTAGTCATTAGGTGTGCTATAAATCATATCCATCTTAACTTTCAGTTGATCATCATAATACTATAATCAAACAACCCACTAACGTGAGTCATGGCAGTTCCATGTTAATAAAGCAACATAGTCCCTTCCATGTACCACAACATTTGTAACTTGTTTAAATTTTAGTCTATAAATAAGAAGTGTGTTCACAAGGTCCAACAATAATGTCCCTTGTAAGAGATTATTCCTGTCATCCTACATTCATTCTCATACATGTACGTACATACTAAAATAGGAATTACAAATCAGAAACACCTTTATAAAGATCTCAAAGTGT
>MU224229.1:3689741-3701265 GCA_018584345.1 Thuja plicata | reverse complement strand
ATATAGAACTGGATATGCAACTAGAGAAAGTAGTTGTGTCATACAATCCAGAAATGACAGGACCTAGAACTTTCATAGAGGTGATTGAGGAGACATGTTCTGGAAACTGCAAGGTAACTCTGTTTCAGCCTGGAGCACTAGGAGGCCCTAAAAGAAGTGAAGAAATTAATCACTACCGTCGGTCTTTCTTATGGAGTTTGCTTTTCACTGTACCAGTATTTCTCTTGGCTATGATTTTTATGTATATTCCAGGAATCAAAAGAGGGCTAGAATTAAAACTGGTGAATATGTTAATGCTTGGACAGCTTTTAAGGTGGATTTTATCAAGTCCTGTGCAAATTGTCAATGGTAGGCGCTTTTATACTGGAGCATACAAAGCTGTACGTCATGGCTCTGCCAACATGGATGTTTTGATTGCCTTGGGAACAAATGCAGCTTATTTCTACTCGGTCTACATAGTATTGAGGGCTGCAACTGATCTGGAATTCAAAGGTAGTGACTTTTTTGAAACAAGTGCAATGCTCATCTCCTTCATCCTTCTCGGAAAGTATTTGGAAGTTCTTGCCAAAGGGAAAACCTCTGAAGCTATTGCCAAGCTAATGGATTTAGCACCTGACACAGCTACTTTACTAGTTCATGACAATGATAGAAATGTTGTCGCAGACCGTACAATTAGCAGTCAGTTGATCCAACGTAACGATATAATTAAGATTTTGCCCGGTGAGAAAGTTCCTTCAGATGGATTAGTTGTCTGGGGACAGAGTCATGTCAATGAAAGCATGATAACAGGGGAGGCTAGGCCCATTGCAAAACAAATTGGTGATGAAGTCATTGGCGGAACACTGAATGAAAATGGAGTGCTACATATTAGAGCTACCCGTGTGGGCTCAGAGACTGCTATATCACAAATAGTCCGACTTCTTGAAGCAGCACAAATAGCTAAAGCACCAGTGCAGAAATTTGCAGATAGAATTTCAAAATATTTTGTACCATTTGTAGGTATCCTTATGCATCTTATAGTAGCTTTATGATTAGACATCAACAACTTAAGGCCATGACCATATTTGAATTTTTTCTCATGCTTGTAAGTGAGAATTGATTCTTTGACTGTTCTGTGTTTATCCAACAGTGGTAGATGTGAGAAAGCCGAACCCCATCTTAATTCAACTTCTTGGTTTATTTTATAACTACATGTTGTACTTCTGTACCCTTTATGTTGGTAATTGCAATTTCTTTTACCACTTGGCTAGCTTGGTTTATAGCAGGAAAGGTTGGGTCCTATGCCAAGTCTCGGATCCCCTCTAGAATGGATGAGTTTGAACTTGCTCTTCAGTTTGGCATAGCGGTTGTGGTTGTAGCTTGTCCCTGTGCTTTTGGCCTCGCAACACCTACTGCAGTCATGGTGGGTACTGAAGCAGGGGCCAGGCAAGGTGTTCTCATCAAAGGGGGTGGGGCACTTGAAAGTGCACATAAAGTAAGCAATTTATTTCGATTGAGAATTTTATCATCAAATTTATAGCTTCTAATTTCTAGGGATTACAAGATTCCTGTTTAAAATATGTTAAAAATGTAATTGATGGCTTCGAGATTTGGCTGTGTGTAGGTAAACTGCATTGTTTTTGATAAGACAGGAACACTCACTGTTGGAAAACCTGTTGTTGTTAACACGCACCTACTAAGAACCATGCTTTTACGTGATTTCTATGCAGTGGTTGCTGCAGCTGAGGTAGATAGAACCTAGATTTTTAAACAACCTACTCTGTTTATTGCTTGTTTGTTCAGGGCAAACGACAGTGTTCGTTGTTCAGTATCTCTTTATTCAATTTGTTGTTGTGATTGGCTCTTGTAGGATAGGTTAGGGTTTGGCAGGGGAAAGACGTTCCTTTGTATTGATTGGCTCTCGTAGGATAGGTTAGGGTTTGGCAGGGTAAAGACGTTCATTAACTTTGTTTCGCATCCATTTGATTTGTTCATTTAAATATGTGAAAGGGTTTTCCTGATTGATTAGTTGAATATTGCATTGTGTTCTAGGCAAACAGTGAGCATCCTTATGGATAACCGGTGACAGCATGTATAACATCTCTTGTTATTGGTTTAGGCTCATCCAGCCATAACTTTTGGTCATGGATCCTGCATAGTACTAACTGAATCCATTTGGTCTTGAATTCCTTCGAGAACCATAGGGAATTTGTGAGCCCTTTTACTTTGATGTGTTTGTGTTCTTCTTTGATAGTGCCATCATTGTTACATAGCTTCTTGAAAGCTTGCTCAACTTCCAGATCGCCAATCTCTGCAATCTTGCAGTTTATGTATGCTCACACATCTTCGACAAGCAAAACCCTAGCTAGTATTCTTGAAAATGCTCCAGCATTGTCGGGTTGTGATGAAACCTCTGGACATATCTTATAATGTGGTTCCTCACAGGTTGAGTTCTTGATAAGATTGATCTTGTTCTTTTTAACACTCTTCAACTTAGCGGTTCTTGATGTGGTCACCATTGATTATGAAATTAGGGCTTTCCTGTAAATGATAAACAGAGTTCTCGATTATGCTTGGTACTTAATTTAACCTCTGTAGCTATAAATGATCTTCTTGGAGTGCTTTGAATCAAGTTGGAGTCGCTCTGCAATGTTGTTGCTTCGTGCTCTAGTTTCGCTCTTGTTGCTTCGCTCTAATCGCTTGGTGAAGAATGAAACCCTTCCGTCGTCTATTTATAGACTTTGCCCTAAGTTGAGTCATTAATGCTCAACTACTCCTCGGTGTGTGAAGACGGAGTCATCGGGTGAAACAATAACTTCTCTTTTGGTGACAACGTGATGCTTCGGGGCAGTTGTTTAACTTGTTTCGTTCATCGATGGATTTCGGTGTATGGCGAGGACAACTTTTTCAACTTACATGATTACCGACGGATCTCGGTTTACACTAGCAACTTTAGCTTTTATATGTTAACCAACAATTCTCGGTAAGTGTAGGAAACTTAGCTTTGTATGTATACTGATGCATTTCAGTATATATTGACCGATGAAATTGAATTCACAGAATTATAACAAGTGATACCATAGTGCATCTTTAATCATGCTAATTTTGCATTTCAACTATGTATAATGGAACTGATGCAAAATATAACTTGGTATAATGCAGTTCCATACTTACTTGTTCTTCTTAGGTGGGGGTGGTGATGTCACCAAATCCATTGGATAAGGTGTCACTATTTGCATTGCTCGGTCTAGCTTCATTAGTGTTTGTAGCTTTCCTCCACATTTTGTTTCTCATCTTCCTGATGTCTTCAATGGTGTTTCCATTGGCAAATGTGCTGGTCTCTATCATTTGGTCCATGTAGTCTTTCTTGAGATGACCGACTTTATGACAATGTAGACATGCCATTCCAGGGTTAGTCCAGGCTTTCTTTTCCATTGTCTCATACAGTTTGCAGTGATGTGACCAAATCTTCCACATGTTGTACAATTTTCCCAAGTGTTGTAATCCCAAACATATCGGTTACCGACTCTTTTCGGTTGATAGGCAGATTCTTGACCTTTAGGCTTCCATTCTTGTTTTTTCTTCTTCCAGCATTCAAGAGTTGTGTGCCTATGCATTTTGCAAGTAGGAAAATATTTGTTCATGTAGGTTTCCTTCTTAGGTTGTTTCATTTCAGATTTACATTCATATGCTTTATGTCCTTTCTTGTTACCTTTATAACAAATTCCTATGAATAAAGATGTAGATTTAGGAATACCTTTCATTTTGCTCCTGCAAACATTTGATGTGTGGCCTTGCTTTCCACAATGATTGCATGTTATCTTTCTTGGTCTTGGATTTGCATAGACATTATGTGGATCAACTCGGTTGGGTGATTCTCCATTCTCGGTATAACCTAGTCCGGTGTTTTTGTTGGCTCTCCTTTGTCCATCAAGAAAATCATACATCCTTTCATTGCTTTCTTCAACTCTCTTGATTATCCCATTATGTTGCTACTGAATTCTTACTTCTTATTTTAGCTTTTCATTTTCTTCCCTTAGCTCACCCATAGCTTCTATTCTTTCAATGAGTTATGCATTCATTCTGTTTGCCTCTTGACTCATAAGAATAATTTGATTTTTGATCTCATGGTGATGTTCTGTAAGTCTTTGTATTTATGACTCTTTCTCTTATAGCTTTTCAGTAATCTTCCTTCTATCGTCAATAGCTAGTTTTCTCTCTTGCGCAGCTTGTCTATCATTGTTCATGACATCAATCATTCTTACCATCTGTGTCTCTTGACCAATTTGAAGAGATTTCACTTGTCCAGCCAGCTGTTGATCTTGATTTCATTTAATCTTGTGATGCTTTCCTTTGATGTATCTGATGCGTTGCTTGTAGTAGATCCTGGAGACTCAGATAGATCTGGTATCTCTTCCTCATGGTAGTTTGTTTCATTACAGCGAGATGCTATAATCTTTCTTTCATCTAACAACTATCTCATCTTGATTCTAGCTTCCTTATACTACTCATAGAAGATATTAATTTCTAGCTTCTGATTCTCAATACTTTTGTCAAGTCTGTACTTATCCAATGTATGATATTTTCTCTTAAGTCTTTAAGCTTTCCAAATAAGAGTTCTAGCTCTGATACCAATTGTTGGAAATAATGGGAAGTGTGTACTGAGAGGGGAGGGGTGAATTAGTACCTCTGTAACTTTTATCTATTTTAACCTTTATCCATTGTGTAATCAATTGTATAACCATTTATTTGTTCTATACTATCTTTGTGTAAGATATATCAATTCTTAAACTTTAACAAACATGTAAACATTCATAGAAACATTCATGAAAGTAATTGACTCATAACACAAGATGTGGTAATGCAGAAAACCCCTGTTAGAAGGCAAAAATTACAATGGGGATGATACCCACAAAAACTTCACTATCTGCAGATTGGAAAGGGCCGGTTAAGGATTACAATTTGATCACTTCTAATGATCTACCATGTTAGGAGTATTATCTGGAGACTTGTTAAGGTCTACTCTATTAAGAGATTTAGCAACACTATTTAGTGTGCACTCGGTTAAGAGATTTACAATAGGATTGTTAAATCCACCTTTCTTGAAAGGATTTCTTCCATTTGCTACACTTGTTAGAATGTAGACAAAAATACTCATTGACCTGAGTGTATACAATCTAACAATTGCTGATTACAGATCCATTACAAATCACATATATAAATGTATCACCTGATGTGATTGATTAATACATTTTTTGCTCGGTAGCCTCTGTTCTTGGTTCTTGATAACCAAATTCATCTTTTGTTGTTCTGCTTCTTGAAACTCTCAGTCTAATCCATAGATGTGCTCGTTGGCTACATTCATCCTCTCATCCTCGATAATGAATGATTACAACATCTATTTATAAGATAGATTGACCTAATTAAGTTTCATGTATTACAACTTTAACTCTATGATCAAAGGTTTTCAACTTGACCTTGATCTCCTAGTCTGCATGTTTTTAATTAGTTAGACTGATTAAAACAATTACAATAATGTTGCTTGTCCCTTAAGTAATAGTTTTAAAAAAAATCAAGACTCTATAAATAGAATATAGTTGTTTTATCTGGCGTGGAATTCAAATCCACTTTTCTCGGGATGTAACTGACTTTCGATATCTGATGCTCGATTTTCTCTGAAATTAGTTTGTCTGACTTTCGGTGTTCCTTGGTTGAACTGTCTGTTGAGTTCCTCTCTTGTCTTTTCTCTTGGTTTGCACTGTATTCTGCTAGTCGGGTTCCACTATTGGTTTACTCCTGTCGGGCTCCTCTTTATCATCTTCGGGTTGCACTTTCGGTTTACACTGCAAAACTGTGTCGTCAGTTTTCTCCTTGCTTAGCATTTTCGGTTTGAACTGAAAACCTGACTTTCAGTGTAGTGTAGCCGATGGATTATTATAACTGTTTTCTCTTTGCATACTAATGGAAAAACTTTATGTCATCGCTTCTCTACCTTTTGCACTATGGAAAAAGTGTTTAAATTTTTTGAAAGAATGCTAAGATGCGGAAAATGCTTCCTAACACTAATCTAGTAGGGAAGATAGTGAAATTTTCCTTTACAATCTTTAACCATTACAAATAAAAAACACATTCACAATAAGATAACAAACATGCATAATGATATATAATATAACACAAGATATTTCATTGGAAAAATCTATTTTGGGAGAAATATTGTACATTCCAAAAGCATAGTACTTTGTATTCTAGTAAACTAATAGTTATAATACAATATAAACACTTATCCTATTCAACATGAATCTATAATTAAAAACTCACAATCTAGATCAATCTAACAACATAACATTTCACCTACAAGACACAATATGACTAATACTCTCAAAGGCAGCGTTATGTAGATAAATACAGCTCAAGAGACAACTTCTAGATAAAGATATAAGATGGGGTCGTGAAAAAATATTTGCCACTTTTTTCAACCACTTAAAAACATGCAAATGACACATGTATAGGGTAAGTGCACAAAGATGGGGGATCAAAAAGGGGATATAAGATGACACTTTTTTTTTAAAACAACAAACTTTGAACTTTGATGAGAAATTGAAGATAGTTAAGACTCAAAATTTCAAGATGCGACAAAAACAAAGGTTGTAGTACTCTAAATTTAGTTTCTAAACTACTAATTTATTTTGAAAATTGTGGAGATTAAGACCCTCAAAAAGGGGAGCAAAAAAATTGGACCTATTTTTTGTGAAAAAACATAACATAGCGTCTGTTGTCCTCCCCTAAAATGTTAACTTTTTTGTAATTACTCTAGTGAAAAATTAGCTAACAATGTAGTTTATCCCAGATTTTTCTGCAATTTTTTTGATGAATGTATGACTTTTTTACAAATTTATAAAATAGACACATCCTGAAAAGCTTAACATAATCATAATTCAAAATACATTATATGGTTAGATAGCTAACAATGAGATCTAGAACATCATGTTGTCTGATTTTGTCATTGTTGAACCATGTGCAAACCTGATGGGGAGCACACACGAATTTTGTTTTTTGTATGTTTGTTGGAAAACACGTCTCAGACCTGTTTGAAACCTCCAAGCCTTTGGGTTGGATGCCTAAAGAAAATAGAAGCCTTAGGCTTGGTGGATCCCAAAGCAGTTAAAAGGGTGCACACTCTATTTATGTGAAAATGTTGTGTAATATCGCATTTGATGCAATGTTTTACTTTCAATGTTTTGCATAGAACATACGCTAAATGAGAGAGAGAGAGAGAGAGAGAGAGAGAGAGAGAGAGGGTATGTCTAAGAGGTGTGGAAGGTCCATTAAGGAAAGTCTTGGTCTATTTTTTTCACACTTTTGTGTAGTACATGAGTTCAATTATCAGGGCATTTAGAAAATAATGTTGTTTGTGCAAAAAAGGTCTTTATGAAGAAGTGATAGCTTCAAATAAAGTATGCCTCCACTTACAAGGATCTAAACATGTCTTGAACAAAACTCTTGAATCAAGAAAATGATTAAGCTTCATTACCAACAAGTTCACAGTATGTTTGCAATAAGGAAAGTGTTATATTACATTTAATATAAAAGCATAAATATAATGAAAATATAATTTTTAGATAAAATAAGTATCAAAACAAATACACACACACATAAGATTATGATTATGACATAGCCTAGTAAAAAGATGATATGAAAAAGTCTTCAAAAATTAGTGAACTTGATGCGGTGGGTGATGCTAGCACAAAATAGGATGTGAATGTCCCTAGTCCACCTCCATGATGAATCCTAGGTAAATCTGGAGGGTGATGCGTCTCAAGACGCTGCTCTAGGCGAATATAGAATTGTGGTTGGAAACGTCAATGTGAAGATCTCTAATGATGTTTCATACATCGATATCCCATATCAATGCCTAAATTTGGAGGTCAAGAAGATAAAAAAACAAGTTATTATTGCCAAATTTGTAAGGATTTAGCCATTGATGGAGCATATTAAGGCTTGAATTGATTCCAAATGGAGGGGTTGTTTCCTGGAAGTCATCTTCTTGACGCTAGGGTTTTTGTGCACTGTCTTTGCCTTAGAATATGAAAGAGACAACATCTTTTACGACAGACCTTTCTTTATGGGGGATGCTAATTTATTCCTACGTGCTTAGAATCCTGGCTTCAATCCACATCAAGAAGTCATCAGGAATGTGCCTATGTGGGTTCGGCTGTCCAAGCTTCCAGTTGATTTTTGGATAGAGGGCATCTTTCATAACATTGGTGATTCACTCGACACTTACATTTACAACTCACATTCCTCTAGGGGAGGTAGATATTCTCCTCCTAATAGGATTTGCATCAACTTGGATCTTAGAAAACATCTCTTGGAATCTGTTCATCTACATTCTATTCTTGGAGATACAATAATTGAAATTTATTTTGATGGGCTCCAATTAGGTGTTTTCAAATGTGGGAAAGTTGGACACTTGGCTCGATGATATATTGAGGTAATTAGGCCTACAAAGTTTGAAATTTACTCTTCTATAGTAATGTCACCCTCAAAATTGAAGATCAAAAATCAGGTGGGAGGCTCACCCAATCAATCGACAAAGGAGGATTGGCTAACAGACCAATTTGTAGATGAAAGTTTTGAGCCTGATTTGGCTGAGGCTATCATGGAGACTAGGCTAGAGAACCTTGAAATACTTCTTGACTCTATAATGATCTTGTGAGGAATGGAAATCCTTGTTCACCCTCCTTTTTGGTTTCTGAATCTAGCAAGAGTCGTGCTAAGGATGGTTGCATGGGGGGCATGGATGATAAAGAACAATCATGGAGTATTGTTACAAGAGTGACAAAGAAGTATGGGAAGATGTAAATCACCATAGATGCTGGTGGATTGAACCCAAAAGGCGGGAAGCTTGAGGATATAAAGGCTAAGCTTCAAGCTATAGAAAACCTAGAAAATGGAACACATAAGTCAATGAAGAATTTTCTCAAGTCTGGAGGTGAGCACCTCCCTGCAAGTAGGAATATATGAAGATGATAAGCTAGAATATAAGGGGGATAAAGTCCTTAGAGAAATGATGCTTTTTGAAGTGCTTATTATTGATAGAGTGTATTGGTGTGGTCTTTGTGAAAGAAACTAAAATTGGTTCAGACAAAATTAAGGATGTCTAGAGAAAATTTTGGAAGATGGGTGAGGGGGATGTAATTTACACAGTGCGGATGTTGGTGGACTGATGATTCTATGGAGAAAAAATTGGTGGAAAGGAATTAGGCTTGATAGATCTACCTCTTATGGAATGTTAGGAAGGTATTTTAGGATAGAGAGTGGGTCATTGGTAGTGACTTCAACACCGTTCTCAACTCAAATGAGAAGAAGGCTGGTAGAGCTTTGTCTAACTTGGGTTCATTTGATTTTAGGATCTTTTGTGATTACATGGACTTGGTTGATATTTGCCCCTATTTTGAGTGGTTCACATGGAACAATAAGATAATTAGTGAGGACAACATCCTCTTCCTTCTTGATAGGTTTCTTATCAATTCAGAATGACTGCTTTATCTTGATAATTTCACTTTTTCCATGGTCCAATTTGGAGGCTCTAATCATTAGCCTATAGCTTTGGAACTTAACAAGGCCTCAAAGCCTAAGGGGATTCCTTTTAAGATGGAATCATTTTGGTACAAGCACCCTAATTTTTCTTCAATGTTGTAGGGTTGGTGGAATAAATAGGTTAAAGGAAATGGGCATTATACTCTCCTTCAAAATATCTCATGGGTTAGAAGCTAGGTTAGAGTATGGAATAAAGAGGTTGTTGGGAACTTTTTTGATACCAAAGACAGTATTACTAAGGACTTAAAGGGTGTGGAAAATTATATTGAGGTATCTAGATTTACCCAGGAGCTTAGGGAGTGGGAAAAAATTACTTTTGGAGCAAGAGCGGGTTCTTATAATGGAGTAAATTTTGTGGCAGTAGAGGTCAAGAATCAAGTGGATCTTAGATGGAGATCACAATATTCAATTTTTCATCTCTCTACAAAGATAAGGAGATAGCAGAAAAAGATATTTTCTGTTCAAAATGTTGATGGGGTCATCCTGGAGGATGTGGCTACTATCCGTGCAGAGAGTAAGAATTATTTTAGTTCTGCTTTAGGCTCCCCTTCTCCTATTGATCATGGGGTGCAAGATTCTTTTCTGGACACCATTCCTTGTCTGATTGTGAATGAGAAAAATGAAATGTTGTTATCCCTCTTCTCAAAGGATGATGTTAAACTTGCCACCTTCTCTTTTTGGACTAGAAAATCCCTGGGTCTAGATGGGTTCCATACTAAGTTTTTCCAAAAATTCTAGGATATTGTCAGTGATAATGTCTGGCTAGTTGTTGAAGAATGTTGGAGCAAGAAATTTATGATAAAGTTATAGAATCACACATTAATTTCCTTGGTGCCTAAGAATCATGCCCCACATCCTTCAATGTTATTCGACCCATTTTCCTCTTCACCTGTCACTAAGGTTATGACAAATAGGATCAAGAAATGTCTTGGTAGTATTATGTTAGATGAGTAGAGTGGATTTATCAAAGGTAGACATATTGTGGATGGCATTATCATTTCTTATGAGATGATTCATTCAATCAAATCTTAGCGCACGAAAGGTACAGTGATCAAACTTGGTATGAATAATGCCTTTGATAGAGTTTCTTGGGATTTATCATAAAGGTAATGCTTAAATTTGGGTTTCAGCAAGAATGGTGTGACTGGATTGATGGGCCTAATTAATGGCTCTATTTTGTCTATGAATTTTATGTTTTGATCATTTTGTTAGGGGTTCCTAGATACTGTTAAAGTTTAAATATCTTATTTAGGGTATTTCAAGACAACTTTTTAATGAACTTCCTAAACCTGTTATAGTGGCGATAAACTTAGCTTCATGGTTCCATTTTGGTTAAATGATGAAAGCTAGTATATGACCTTTTTATATGTGAAATATTCATATTAATTATGCATGTTGAGAGATAAATGTTTCAGATCCAGGAAAATTTTGAAAGAGCTTAATGGAACGTTCATTGCTCTCATTCCTAAGAAAAAAGGGGCTGATAAGATGGATCAGTTCAAACCGATAAGTTTATGCAACTCTGCCTATAAGATAATATCAAAAGTGCTGACCTCAAGGATCCTCTCTTTTTTGCCTTCTCTTATTTCCTGGCAGCAGAAAGGGTTTGTTCCTGGTAGGTAGATTCTGGACTCCATTATTTTTGTCCATGAAAATGTTGATTCTCTCGTCATGTCCAAAAAGGAGGGATTTATTCTAAAGCTGGATTTATCCAAAGCTTATGACAGGTTGGTGTAACATAAAAAAATATATGATTGATGTTACTAAAATGTAAAGGAGAAAAAATGTGGTTTAAGGAGAGGGTTTGGATTGTTAATCGTTATTTGTGTTGATTTCCTTAACCCCACTTCACACTTACTTGAATTTGATTGATTGTATATTGCAATTGTGATTGTGATTAAGGGAAGATAAGATGCTCCTTTCTTTCACCCTCAAATACACAAAT
>MU224229.1:3670354-3689641 GCA_018584345.1 Thuja plicata | reverse complement strand
TTGAAAATCCTTCTCAATTGCGTAATGATGCTTAGAGAAAATGAAAGGAGAAGGCTCCCTTTTATATGAAATTTGGGCACAATCTTCTAAGGAGGCCTACATAGGATAATTAAATCATCATTTAAGCATTTACCCCTAGGAGAGGACCAATATTAAATATAATTTAGGATTCAACCGATTCGGAACCCGAAACAGCCGACTCAGAAGTGGGAATAAACTTTTTGTGAAGACTGACATCCCGGAAACCAAAAGTTCCCAGGATTTGGACCCTGGGATAGGGTCGAGGTCGACCCTATCCTAGGAAAGGGCCGAGGTCGACCCTGTCCTCAGATCCCAGGATCACAGGTCAGAGACCCAGAATGCAAAATTTAGGTCAGGAAATGGAGGTTAGAAAGGCAGGTCAGGGGGGAAGCCATGTCAAGATCAGGAACCCATTCAGAGGCGCTTGTCATGACCCCAAACCACTCACTCAGAAGGCTAAACCAGTCTCCTATAGAAGTGATTCCATTTTCTGACTATACAGTTGGACTGGGATTTTTTGAATAAAGTGCTTCAATCCATTGGTTTTAATTATAATAGTATGGAACTTATTCTTCAGCTCATTTCCTCAGCCACTTTTTTTGTCTTGGTTAATAGTTCTCCTACCCCCTTTTTTAAATAATGTATGGGTTTGGGGTGGGGTGGCCCCTTATCTCTTGTCCTCTTTGTTATCATGGTTGAATTCCTGGGTAGATACATTGAGAAGATGGTCTAGAGAAGTGAGTTTAAGGGGTTGTATCCTTCTTCGGCTAATCAAGTATGTTCTCACCAGCAATTTGTTAATGATTATGTTGTGATGGGGGAGGCCTATGTTAGAAATGCTAAAAACATAAAGAATGCATTGGATAGCTATGGGATAGCTTCTGGACAACTTATCAATTGGGGGAAATTTCAGTCTTCTTTTCCAATGTCCTTGATCAAAGACAGTTGAGAATTAAGAAGATACTGGGATGCGAGATGAAGTCTTTACCTGGAACCTATTTAGGTCTCCCTCTTTTCTTAGAGCCTCATGATTCCTTTTGGAGCTCTTTGGTGGATGGATTTCATAGAAAATTGCCAGGATGGAAGGGCACTTTGTTGAGTCAAGTTGGAAAGATACAAGTTTTGAGGTCTACTCTACAAAGCTTACCTCTATATGCTCTCAGTATCTTCAAAATACCCAGAAAGTATGGTGAGGCTATTGAAAAAATTCAAAAAAAATTCTTATGGACAGGGTTGGAAAAGAAGAAAAGGACAAACCTTATTGCTTGGGAGAAGGTTTGTAGACTGGTTAGAAAAGGGGGACTAGAATTGTGAAGAATAAGAAGTCTTGATGACCATTTCCTAGCTAAACTTATTTGGAGATTTTACAATTCTAAGGGAGAATGGACTACAATATGGAAGAATAAGTACAACAAGGAGTGCCCTTATCTTCAAAGTTTTCTTCATTATGATGCCTTCCCTGGAGGGTCCTTTATCTAGAGAAATGTCTTGAGAAATAAAGAGATTATAAGGAAGGGAGTCAAATGGAAAGTTGGGAATGACAGGAATGTCCAGTTTTGGGATGCTGATTGGTTCATGGATCATCCCTTAAAGGAGCATTTGCGTGGAATAGTTTTATGGACCAATTTAAATTGAGGATTGGTCTCAAAGTGGCTGACTATTGGGAGCGTGATCATTGGGTTGATTTATCTATTATAAATAATTCCCTCTGTAATCTTAATAAAACTCTGAATTCTATTACTTTAATTGAGGAAGAGGATAATCTTATATGGAAGTATAACACTAATGGCACTTTTTCTATCTCTTCTATGTACCATCAAGACTATGAGAATAATATTGTGCCCCATTGGGCTAATGCCTAGATTAGGGGCCTTACTCCTAAGATTAGTGTTTTCTTTTGGATTATGCTCCAAAATAAAATCCTAACTACTGATAACTTGAGAAGAATGGGAATCACTATGGCTAATATGGCTTATCTTTGTAAACATGATGAGGAGTTTGTTAACCACATGTTTATACACTGCCCATATGTGAGCAAAATATGGGAAAAATGATTAAAGTTGTTGAATGTGGATTGATTTTCCTAGAGGACTTACAGAGCTTTTTTTCTTCTTGGGTGTCACCTTCAAAGAATGATATTGTGGCTTATCTTTGGAAACTCTATTTTCCTTACATATGTTGGGGTTTTTGGAAAGAAAGAAATGATAGAGTGTTTCACAATAAGTGTTGATATTGTGGTGACTGATCATGTAGTGGGTGTTGATACTGTGTCCCTTCTCATCTAGTAAAACCAACATAAGATTTTCTTTTTCGGGAAAAAGAAGACCGACATTGTAAAACCCTAAAATGGTCGATTTTAGAGGTTGCCCTAAAACACATGTTATAAGCAGATGAGATGTATAATGCATGATAAGGTTGGTGTACTATTTTGCTGGATAATAAGAAAAGTTGGATGGCTGTGTAGGTGGATATAGCCCAGGTTTTGGGTGAACCACGTTAAATATATGTGTTATCTGTGTTCAGTTTTATTCTTCTTTTGTTTCTGCATATAACTGTTTAATTTATATTGTTTTGGATCTATCAAACCCTAACAATAAGGCCTCAAATGATAGGGTGGTTTTTCATAAGATCAAGAGAGCTATGTTGGAAAATATTTACTTGAAGGGTAATTTTATTGGACCTTAAGAGGAAGGGGATATTACTATCTTTGAGAACTGGAGGATTAAAGGGTAAATGAATCAATGTAAGGAGTCATTGAGGACTGAAGCGAGATGGGATTGTCCTCCCCATAGATGGATGAAAGTTAACTTTGATGGGGCTTCTAAAGGGAACCCAGGAGTGGCTGGATGTGGTGTTGTTATCAGAGATGAGAATGGTCTTTGTAAAGGGGTGAGAGTGATTCCTATTGTTGATCAACCCAATCATGTTGCAGAGGCTAATGCTGCTCTATATGGTTTGATTATGGATAAGGATAAGGGACGAAAAAAAAAAGGCTTGAAGGTGACTCTTTGAACATTATAAAATGTTTAACTAATGTGTCCACCCCTTCATGGACTATACATAATGTTATGTATAAGGATAATTACCTTATCAAATCTTTTGAGAAGTGCGTCATCACGCACAACTATAGAGAGACTAATGTTGTTGTTGACTGAGATGCCAACGTGGCCTGTAGGGTTGATTTGATGATGAAATGGGATGACGTTGATGATTTTCCTTTCGAGGTGCAATCATTAATTGATAATGACCGCTCACAGAGCAGGAGAAGGAGTTTTAAAGTGCCCTTTTAATGAATAGTGTTTATTGCAATGTGATGTTTCATTATTCCTTTTTTGGTGCGAAGGATGATTATGTGACTTATTTCTTTATTTTGCATGGATTATAGGTATTGAAAGAGAAGTTTTTTTAGAGCGAAGAACGAGGCTTCTCAAAGACAGTGTGAAGGAAAACCATAGTGGTAAAATGGGTGGCAGTTAGAGAAGGTTTGAACCCGTGAATTGCAAGGAATGGAAAGAAAATAAGGTGGTTTGAGGGATTATGAAGAAGGGTGGTGTTGTAGGGTTTATGGAGAGGTTGCATGGGAGAAACCCTGCTTTGTCTAAGTAGTTCTTCAAAACTTGGAAGAATGGTAAGGTGATAGTGGGTAACCAGTATATGGAGGCTACAAAGGAGATAGTTGCTGAAGCTACTGGTATGAGTATGGAGGAGATGAAATTCTACAGAGATAGGATTATATCGGATAAGGCTCCGAAGAGGTTTCCTGAAATGGAGCTGGAAAAAAAGAGACTGGCTAAAGTGGATACTTCCTACCACAACCCAAAGCATATATCTCGGTCATGGAGGTTGGTCTTTTATGTTGTAATTAACTACATTATGCTTGATGGTAGATTTACCAGGGCTTATGGTCATCATTTTATGTTGCTTAACCATTTTAGATATGACGAGAAAGTTAGTTTTCCTTTATATCTGTTGAGCTCTTTTGATTTTACTATTAAAAGTATATAGAAGGACCCTCAAGGGGACCATGCCTCACATCAGGGTTTAATGCTTCTGGTGTTCAACCTCCTGAAAACTAAAAAGGTGGAAAAACCATTTCTTAAGGGTAGAGTTAGGGATGAAGATGAGACTGAAGGGGATGAGGACAAAGAACTGAATGATGAAAAAATTGAAGATGAGGAGGAGGAGATTTCTGAGGCAAAGAATATAAAAAATTATAAATTTAAAGGGTCTCCTAAGAAAAAATAGCGCAAGAATGTTGTGGAAGATTCTACAACAGATGAGCATACTGAAGAGGATGACAGTGAGGAAGCAGGGGAGAAGGATGGTGGTAAAAGGAAAAGAGGATATTTTAGTAGAAGTAGTAAAAAGACTAAGAATACTAAAATACCCTGTAAGAATAATATTGTCATTTCTTCTAAGGAGGAAGATAACTATGAGAAGAGGAAGAGAAATGAGGAAAAGATTGGTGATGAGATTGGGGAAGATGAGAATTTGGTTGGGGATTTAGGAAATCTAGGTGAAGACTAGAATACTCTACAGATGGAGAAGGAAAACCTGATAGATGCCAACTAGATTATGGATGATATTGTGGAAAAATTTGACAAAGATGGTATTGGGACCAAGAAGAGTGTTGACAAGGAGAAAAGCAGGGATAGCGAGGTGAGCAAGGGTAAAAATTGCCTTGTGGATTTCTCTTGCACCCTGGGCAAGCTAATGGATGATGTTGGCATGGTCAAAGCCCAAATGTGTACTGTGGTGTGTGATATCAACCTCCTCAAGAAGATGTCAATAGGAGAAAAACTAGTTGTTGAGTGCCTTGAGGAAATGAGGGATGTGGTCACCAATGCGGATGCTTATGTTGCTCTGGTTGATAAGGTTTTTAATTTGGAAAAAAAAGTCTGAAAGAGCTGGAGGTCAGGGTTACTAATGGGTACTATGAGGGTAGGCTTGTCATTTTGCATAATAGAATGGAGAAAATTGAATATTCTATGAGGAAGATTGGGGAGCATAGCTTGTGCAACCTTGAAGCCTATTCTAGTCATGCCAAGATCCTGGTGGAAAATATTGAGAAGGCTAAAGTTGTGAAGGAGTTGAAGAATCTGAAGGAGGCCACAGGACCTGGTAAGCGCACACAGGTGAGCACAAGGAAGATTGAAACTAAAGATGATAAGGATCTATAAAAACTGAAGGAATCTACTGATCAGATGCAGATAATGGTGGTCTAGGATGAGGACCTGATGAAAAGTATCTAGTTGTCCTTTCATGTTGTCCTGTCTTTTTGTTGCGCTGTCCTGTTTTTTTCTTTTGTCGCATCCTGTAGTTTTTTGGTAGATGTTATTCATTTCCTTTATTCTTTTGGTCATGGGTACTAAGGCACAGACTCTTTTATGCTATTAATGGTTTATCTTTAAGTTCTATGTAAAAGGTTTCGGGTCCTTCAAAAACCTATTTTTACTTAATCAAAACAAGAAAAAAAAGTTATATTCCTCAAGCACAAAAATATTACAATATGCAAGTTTACATGATTGCAGGATGAATTACAATGAAGAGACCAATTGCTTTTATAGAAAGTACTATCCCTAAAAATATCTAAAAGATAACTCAAACTAAAAATAGTAAACTAGAATTAGCTATGCAAACTAGAAGTGCATGATATGCACAATATACAAACTAGAGCCCAACTAGACTGAACTATCCTAAATTTAGGCTCAACTAAATGAACTTATTTTTAGGGACTAGTCCTTATTTGTGGATTATCTATTCATCATCATAATCAAATCTATGGGTGAAAAAAATAGTAGACTATTGTGATACATTTGTAAGGAAGAGAAAATTACCTTGGCTCTTCCTTAGGAATCTATTGAATCATAACATTATAACATAGGATGGAGTTATTTTACATAGGCTCTTAAATCATCCTAGATCCATCAACACATTTATTACAAATATTTTCGTAACTATGCATAGAGACATCCAATGCAAGACATAAAAAAACTAGGATATTAAAATTGGTAGTATTAGATAATTTACCTTCAATTTATAAGACATCACCAATGTTTGATGTTAATGAAAAATATTATTTATCAACCCATGGAGATGGTTCAGTAGACAGTAATGGAAGGTATCTACTTTCTCTTCAACATTTATGATGCCTCTGTGTAATAGATAGGTGCTAGTTGTTATGGAAATCATTGCATTTCTTTTTAGAGATTATGTCGCATGCATCAAAAACATCATGCTTACCCAATCATTGGTGTGAGGCCTAGATAATTTTAGACATTTCCTCCTTAAAGCCACATATTGGGATCTATCCACCTCCTTTAGTACCTCACATTATTTTGTCACTCAAAGTCAAATCTTTAGAGTAGCTGTTTCCCTCTCCAAGTAGTTTGTACTTAAGTATCCACCAAATCTTCTCCAAAAACACCACTACCTCTTATTTCTCTTCTCTTTCTGTTCCAATATCTAAAGGAGGAAGTCGATCTTCATTCCAACATTCTCAAATACACAATCTATTTCGTAGCCACAAGCCTCTAGCAAGTAAGGGCCCAATAGAAACTCATTTTCCACATTCATGAATTATACTATATCACCTACAATATAATTGATTATATTGTCTAAATTGTGAGGAAATGAAGCTTATCATTAACGTGTGTGTATATCTTCACATATCTCAAAATAATGATTATGTCAACCTTTTTCTTCCCATGTGCTATTGATTCATATCACAAGTATCCTACTAATCTAGGCCCCTAACATTGATGTCCTCTTTACAATAATTTCATAGTAAAATTAGAAGTCATTTACCCCTTTCATTTTGATAAGTTAAGCATGATTGATCCAACTACCTTGGTTTTAGTTTCTGTAATTATTGATTGATCCAACCACCTTGGTTTTGGTTTTGGGTTTTGTGCCCAACCTCCTATGTGTGAGATTTTTGTTGGAGTTTTGGACTTTTCTATTCAATTTCATAGCTTTCTATTGAACTTTTCTCATTCCATTTCTTTAGTATGGTTCTAGAATTTTCTCTACCAACATGTCTTTCCTCCAACCTTTGGTTTATCTTTCTCCTTGTTGAGTTGTCAAATTTATCCCTCTAGCCATACTTTCTATCCATCCCCCACCTTTCCCTTTATTATTATTGGAGATTCAAACTTGTTCTAACCTACAAACCTCCTAATTAAACTTTAAGTCCCTAAGTCCTCATTGTTGGTATGAGTCTTGTAGTATCCCTGAATCTTAAACCTAACATTCATACCATTTTCATGATTCATTTGTACCTACCATTGCATGACCCAAAAGACCATTAATCGCCAACTTTGACTTAGTGACCACTCTGAATAATATATTCTTACCTAGTAAAGTCATTGTTTATTATTTTGGGTACGAATTCTCATGTTTTGCAATGCTAGAGGGGGAATATGTGTGTGCTTCATCTATTACAATAATCGCAACCCTAGTGTCACGAATCTTAGGAAGAACCCAATTTTTACCATGGAACTTCACATTATTTAAGGTTGGATGTGTTCCTAGAAAGTTTAATCTATTTCCCTTTATTAAAACCCCACCAAAATTACCTAGAGCATATATTGTTCAAAATGTCATATTTAAGGATGAAAACCTTTATATTAGAAAATAATTAAAAGTATTCAACCTAGCAAGATGAATTCATCTGGTGTTTTAGAGAGGACCCAATGGTTTTGGATTTGACTTGCACTCTATTAAGTGCATGGACGGATTATTGTTAATAAAGCCTAGGGTGGACTTGACCCTTTGGTGAAATGGTGGGGATTCTTTCCTCTAGTGCCTACAACCAAGGTTCAAGTCCTCATGAGGTTGCTCTCTACTATGGTTCTCAATGAAGAGTTGATGACCTTGATCCTTGGTGAAATAGTGGGGCTTCTTGCCTATAGAGCTTACAACCAAGGGTCAAGAAATTTTTTAAGATACACGAACAACCAAGGTTCAAAATTTTTAAAAGTTTTCAAACTAAGAAACTAAAAATTAATAGAGTGTGTGAGAGGGAAAGGGAGTGGAGGCATAAATTCAAATGGAGTTGCAGATGGGCATGAGCAAGAGGATGAGGATGATGATAGAGTCTCTGAAAATGTATGTTTCTTTGTTGTTGAAGGCTTTAGCCTTGTATATCTACATGTTACAGTAGATCATCTCCCATTTTGTGTGTGGGGCTATGTGTTCATGGATTTCCATTTGGCCTCTATTGCTAGCCTAGAGCTAGACCTTTTTTGTACATGGTTGTGTCCTCGGGATGCTTTCTTTCATGTGTATGAGTGTTAGTTTTCTGGTGTGGTCTGGTGTGTTTCTACTCTAGACAGTTACCTAGTTCCTTGGTTATCACTAGTGATGATTTTCTCTTTGCAAAAGGTAGTTCAGTTCATAAGTTTATGTCTGTGGACTACTTGGGTAGATTTACTAACTTGGTTTTGTAACAGAAACTATTATTTTGGATTTGTGAGTGGCTATTGCTCCTTGGATGGCCTGTGTGGGAGCAACTCATTTCTTGTGTTGTTTCAAAAAATTTGTTTCTGGTTTCTGCCTCCTATCATGGCCCCTTCTATGCTATGTACATAGATGTGTGTGTTGGTCATAGGTTTGGGGTTGTTCATTGTGTTTATCTACTTGGTGGTGCATCCTCTTTGTGGGTAGTTTTCCTCTAGACCCTATGGTGCTTGTTCCTTATTGTGTGGTGCCTTATTCAAGGTTAGAGAGATGATGTTCTACATCTTGTTTCTATTGATGGTGGTGTGCCATTAGGCCTCCCTATTAGGTTCATCCTCCTCCTTAATGATGTTTCTTTGTCTAACAGTGTCTCCCTACTCGTAGGGTTTATATTTTTCCATGGACAATTTGCTTCTTCTATGTGAGAGGAGGTAGTTGATGTTGACTCCTCTAGGGGTTTTAGGACCCTTCCTCGGTTGTCAACTTGCCTATAAGAAGTGTTGTGTTTGGTTTTTTTAGAATCCTTCAGCTTCTTATGTTTGGGCTCTACTTGTGGCTTCCAACATGACTTGGTTGGTGTTTTAGATTCTGTGGGTTCTATTTTGGAGTTTTTTGTGATTGTTGTGTGGGTGCGTCTAGGCAAGGGTTTCTCTGCTTGTGTGATGTCTTTTTTGCAACATGTGGCTATGTGTTTCTTTCTAAGAAGCTATGCTTGGCCTCAAGGTTTTATTGGTGCCTCAACTTCTTTCTTTTCCATGATGATGGGAAGGTGGGAGGAGTATGACTTTATTGTTGATGCCTTTTCTATATGTGGTGCCTCTACTATGTTAGTTGGCTCTTCTTGTTATCATGGACGTCTTGGTTCTTACATGGGTGAGGAGGTCATTTATGGCGTTGGACAGGTTGGATAGGTTTTGATGCCCTCTTCCTAGTGCTCTCATCTCATTGAGACCTTTTATGTCGACATAAATTATGTTCCTGTGGTAACCAAAGGTGTGTTTGGCTGCGGTGGTGGCTTGTTCTACATGAGACATGTTGGGCCCTATTGGAGGATACTGATGAATATTGAGGATGGGTTCTTGCATCCCTATGTGTTGGTTATTCTCATCTCTATAATATGAGTAACAAATGGCGCATGTACTAGGTTCTAGTGATAGGGTTTATGCCCTTTGGGGCTAGGATGCTATGGAAGTTGTTGTTATTACTAGGTTGCTTTTTATCTTTTTAGTTAGACTGTCCATTTTAGTCTGTATGAATAGCAGTCTTATTTTTTATGGTTAGTCGATTGTTGCTAGTTTTCAAGGGCTCGCTTTGGCTTGTGGTTGTTTTTGGTTAAGGATTGGTGTAGGCTTTGTGGCTACGCTCATCCCCGTTGAAGTCGGGATTTGTTTGCTACTTTCTCAAAAGTGGGCCTCTGTTACTTGTCTCTAGGATCCTTCAGTTGGGACTTCTATGAAGATTGAGTCTGTTCCTACTAAGGTGGGGTGTGTTCTGATGAGCATGGTGATAATTTGGTTCTCTTCGTCTTCTTTAGTGGTTCCTATGGAGGTGGAGATGTACTTTGTGAATGAGGCAAATTGTAACTGTACATGGTCCTTATTGGTGTTGGCTTGGTCATGGGATGGATTTGTGGGTGGCTCTCCAATCAGACAAGATCTTTCTTTTCTGCCCCTGTAGAGGTAGGCTCCTTTTCTATTTAGGTGGAAAAGAGATTTGTAGATGGGGGGTGATATATCTATTGGGGTGTTGTAGTTGTTTTCTTTTGGACAACTTTGAGAACCCTTTTAATGCCCAATGTGAAGGTATGAGGAGCTTATCAAAACCCCCATTATAAGGTTTCCCCACTCTTGTCGGTTGCTTGCTACTATCTATTGCTCTGAAAGTTGCCCTTGTCAGTGCATTGTTAATGGTCTTTGATGCCATTGTACTGTTTGCGGCCTATTGTGGGCTCTTGTTTTGTAAGCAACCTTTGGGTTGAGTGTTGTTAATGACCTTTTGGGCCTTTTGTTGTATGAGGCCAATAGTGAGCTCTTGTTCTTTTTACAACTTTATGGTTGAGTGTTGTTAATGGTCGTTCTGGTCTGTGTGTTGTAAGTGGTCACTTGTGACTTGTTCTAACTTTGTGCCTTGGGGAGAGAACCCCGATTTTAATAAAAATTGTACTAGATATTATTACAATTATTATTGTTTATTATACTTGTCACGTGATTAAATAAAATATTCATTTTATTAATATATCATAAACTCACGACGAATTGAATTTTTTGTCACATTAACAAACTAAAAGTAAATTGATAGAGTTAAATATAAGATTTTTCAAAATTGGGTTAGTCAAATATAACTAAAAATAATAAAGACCCTAAATTTTATTGGCTCATAATAACCATTGAAATTATTACACTTATCAAATCTTACATGGAAATAGAAAAGTGCATTTAAGAACACCTTATTCAAATTTTCAAGTTTGAAAATAACCTTTTAATTTAATTTTCAAATATTATTTTAATAATATTATTAAAACTAATTTATAAAATGTGATTCAAAATGGTGTCAATAAAACTTAGATGAGTACATCTAAAAATAATTTTAAGTACTATTATAAAATATAAAAATATTACATCTATTATTTTAGTTTTTCAAAGTAAACTAATTGTATTCCACACCAAAAAATTCTTAAATGATGAAATCAAATATACTTTTTTTAAGAATACATTATTAATAAAAATATTTACACATATTAAAAATATATATATAAGATTACTCTTCAGAATCACATAGACAATCTTAAAAAACTAAATAACAAAAACAACAATAAAATTGATGAGGACAAGAACAACATAAAACTCAAACATCTATAATTATTAAACCTAACGTCAAGAATGAAATTCTTAATGTTAAATGGAATAAACAAAGATGGTTTTCAATTTAACTATGTGATATGCCGTTTGGTAAAACATATAACTCTTGGAAATTATATCCTTATAAATAATCTGTTGCAGGCACCATGCAAATCCAATGAAGAGAAGCATGAATATGATTTGAAGTGTCCTGATATAAGAGCAGCCATGGTAAGAGAAACCAGTATAAGCGAATTTTATAACAAGCTTAGGGCTGCTGCTCGAACTGCTGCATCCCATTACCCTTTACACATATACCCATCAACAACAGATGCAGATTCACTCTGTGCACTCAATATTATCGTCTCAATTTGTGCAAAAGATGGCATCAGATATTCATGCTTTCCTGTTTCATCATTTGAAGACATGTCTGAATTAGCAGGGAAAAAATTGACTTCGCAGAACGACCCACTTGCTGTTTTGCTCATAAATTGTGGAAGTTCTGAGGATTTAAGAAAAAAATTTAAGCTGGGTCCCAAAATTAAGATGTTTGTCATAGACAGCCATCGTCCAATTCACTTGCACAATCTCCATGAACTTAATAAGAATGTGATTGTGCTCTATACTCTGGAAGATGAGAACCATGGGGATTTGGCCTATGATTTTGATGTCTCTGCTCTGGCAAATGCTGCAGATTTTGACAGGGATGATGATGATCATGGTGATGATAGTGAGAGTGATTGTGATGACAGTGATGAAGAAGAGAAAAGATCCAGTAAGAGGAGGAAATTGGGGGAAAATGGAGAAGATGATGAACATAAAGACAAGAAAGTATTTGAAATGAAATTGTTGAAGAAATGCAGGAGCAAGTATTACAGGTCAGGCACATTTTATGGCAGGCCTTCTGGGATGTTGATGTTTGAGATGGCTTACTTGACCCACACCAACACAGATGAGTTGCTCTGGTTGGCATGTGTTTCTCTGACAGATCAGTTTGTCCATGATAGAATCACAAATGAGAGATATGTATCAGGGGTTATGGAACTTGAACAACATGTGAACAGTGCAGGGCATTTGGAAATGGTGACTTGTGCTACTCTCAAAGATGGTACAAAGGTCAGGGCTCCAGATTGTTGCAGAATAACATACCAAGAGGAACCTAGGGTTTTGCTTCTGAGAGAGTGGAATCTTTTTGATTCAATGCAATGCTCACCCTATGTTGCAACAAAGCTCAAGACATGGAGTGAGAATGGATTGAAAAGAATGAAGTTGCTGCTTGCACAGATGGGTATTCCCCTGACAGAATCACAGCAGAAGTTCAGGTACATGACAAGGGATTCCAAGAAGAGACTCAAGGTGGAGCTTGAGAAATTCTCTTCACAGTATGGCCTCAATGATCTCTACTACAGAAGCTTCCAGAGGCACCATGGTTATACATCTCAGGTCTGTGCTGCTGATTTTGTATGTGGGGTGACTGCTCTGATAGAGTCATGGAGAGATGACAGCAAGAAATCCATTTCAGAGCAGTTCTGGTTGGCATATTCTTGTCTTTCTTTGAGCAATTTGGGGGAACTAGAGAAAGGATTAAAGATGGGTGTTGCTGTTCAGAGCTCCATTTTTAGGCAGGGGAGCTTTGCTATGACTAAGAGGGGTTTTATCAAGAGCACAAGAGGGTTCAGGTGGGTTAAGCTTGAGGATTCAGGGGATGTGAGTTTGATGTGTTATCCTCAAGCCCTGATAAGGTTTTGCCATTTTGTGATTGATGCATTGAGGGAGAAGGGGACAAAGACCAAGCCTCTGGTGTGTGCCTGTCCACTTCCTAGGAGTAAGAATGTTCTTCTTGTGGGTGTAAGCCAGAGGCCTGTTTTGGGTGCTCACTTTGGTAATCTGTTTGGGCTTGCATTTAGAGCTGTGGCAAAAGAAATTGGGGAAGAACATGGGCAGTTTGGATTTGATTCTTCATGGATAAAAATAGATTTTCAGAATGTCAATGCCTTCATGCAAAAATTTGCAGAAAAGTTTTAGCCATTTTTCATTCACTTATTAGGAAACTAATAAGCTACACAATGCTGACTCAACTTACTCAAATTGTGATTTAGATGTTTATCTAAATTGTTGTAATATACTATATAAAGACAGATGGGACATCTATATATGTCAACTTGTTTTCAAATTTGTGTATTTGCCGTTATAATACATTGTAATTGAAATATAGAAATTATTTAATAATTAGTCTTGTAACTATCAAAAAAATTAATCTCAACCCTCGTAAGATTTTTGGAATACTTAAGATCCACTAACCAAAGTGAAATAATAGAGGTTCTCCTACCCCACTTTTCACACAAAAAGAACGTTGTACTCATTCTTGCTACAAAAATAATTGGAGTTAGAATCCCATCATGGGATATATGAAAGAAATCTTAGTATATATCAAATTACTTTGGTTGTTACTTTAAAACAATAGTTAAATAATATTATTTTTATTTTTATATTTGAGAAAATTAACTTTTATTAATGTTAATTTTACTAATGCAAGATGCTTATAAATAAGCACATGCCAGCTTATAATAAATAATGAATATTTTCTTGGGGTTTTGTGAGTTGATATTTATTAAAATAATAAATATTTAAATATGTAAATAAATGTAATAAATACAAATATTTATGATGTTTTGTAGATTAATATTTTTTAAAATAATAAATATTAAAATATGTAATAAATAAAGATATTCAAATTTAAGTTTAGATTGGAAGAATAAATTTGGAAGTGGAGAAAGTGAGAAATGACATATTTGTGTGTTGTGTGTAGGAGTATAACCACCTTCTTGGCTTTTATTTTGTGGTTTATTCGTTTTTCTTTGTCTATTCTCAAATTTAGGCATGAGTGAGGATAATATAGGGTTGTGTTTGGGCTTTCTTGCTTACCTTTCTGAGGATGTTATAATATTATTTATTTTCTCTTGTAGGCTACCAAAGCTGCTAGATCTGCTTCAAAATTAGAGAATTTTCCTAGGTCAAATCGGTGTTTCAAAAAGAGTGCTAAATGACCAATTATGCTAATTAATCCTAAAACTATTGTTGAGGATATGTTTTATTTATCAAAATATTAATTGATTTGTTACTTCATGGGTTTTCGAACCACTCTGCCTTTCTTAAAAAATGGGTACATAATGCATTGCAACCTAAGGAGATTTGAAGTTTGTTTCTGGTTTCTAATGGGGTTTTTTTATTTGTAGTCTTTACTGGAATGGTTGATAGAAAAGGCTTTTGAGGAGGGTTGTATTATCATAATCAACCAGGTTTGTTTATAAAGCCTTGACATGTTGGATTTGATCCAATAGAGGAGCTTCCCTCTTAGATTGTTGTTTGGGTTTTCCTCTAGACTACTCATGGATTTCCTTCATTCCATAGTTATATTTCTTGGGAAGTCCCTTGGCCCTTCTCATCAAACTCTTGAGAGAAAGGTTACCCTTTATGCTCATATTTGTGTGGAGATTGAACTTAATAACCTTGTACCTAATTCTTTGGAAATACAATTGGGGAATATGAATTGGATGCAGTGGATGGATTATGAAGCCCTTCTATTTAAATATCACCTTTGATATAATTATGGACATCTTCAGAGAAATCATCCAAATGTGGCTTTGAGAATCCATCTTCCTGAAAAGGTATGGTCCCTTAAGTGAAAGCAAATAGAAATTCCATAAGGAAAAGCTCCAATTACTACTAATCGACTTGATTCAAATGATTTGCTCCTATGAGATCTTTCAACGAAGGGAAGATGATTACCTATCAAAAAATATATTTACTTATTGATTCTCAGATTTTCATCTTAATGTCAATAGGAAATCTCACAAACGTGGGACTTAATTTAGAATATAATTTCTAGATTTCAAACAAGTTGACTCTTCCTTTGAATATTTAAGATATAGAGGAAAAGAGATGCATACTTCAAACCAAAACCTATGCCAAAAATTAAGATGTTTGTCATCAACAGCCATCATCCAATTCACTTGCACAATCTTCATGAACTTAATAAGAATGTGATTGTGCTTTATACTCTGGAAGATGAGAACCATGGGGATTTGGCCTATAATTTTGATGTCCTTGCTCTGGAAAATTGACACAAGGAGGGTAAGGAGAATAGGGGCCCAAGACACTCCAAGCTATCCAAACTAACTTGCAAAACAACACGGAAACAACAACACAAGAAGGGAGAGAAGAAACATCAAATACTTTGTATTAATTAATCAAACTCAATACATGTCGGGCTATAAGGCCTTCCCAATTTTGACCATATACATTCAGATGTTTACAAAATAAAAAATTACATGCGAGGTCACAGACCTACGATTTGAATCTGCTAACACTTAACCTTCTATATCCCAAAAATGCTGCTAAAACTACTACCTCATAATCTAAGAACATAAACCAAATATATACAAGAGTCCACCAAAGAGATCGGCACTCAGATCCTAAAGATCCAACATAGGAAACAGTAAAGACCCATATTTAGGTCCACACACATCCCAATGAGAGGTCCCACATTAATTACGCTACAAAAATTAAATGCAGAAGTCGGCTAGATCAGGATAAACAACTTGGTAAGAAGCCAACCAAGCAACATGAACAAATCAGTAAGAAGGTAACCGAGCAACAAAAACAACTTGGTGAAAACCCAACCGAGCAGCCAAAACATTCACCAAGACCTATCGGTAAAGCAAGACAAATCAAGTAATTTAGCAACAACAGTTACTGAACACTTCACCGAACAGCTTCCAAACAAGCTAAAGAACAAAAGAAAACACATTTTTGGTTGATCAGGATTGCGAAAGAACCCAAGATGATCCTGCATCAGACACATGGGGTTAAAAGAAATGATTCCCCAAATCATGTGTCAGGTCCAACTTGAAATAAATCCAACTTAGATTGAGAAATCCAAGATGAGTCCTCAATCAGTCTATTCTTCCATTTTATCAGATACTCCATGTATTCCTCGTCTCTTGTACTTCTGCCAACTCTCTGTTTCAAAAT
Organism: Thuja plicata; assembly: GCA_018584345.1. Lineage (NCBI taxonomy): Eukaryota > Viridiplantae > Streptophyta > Pinopsida > Cupressales > Cupressaceae > Thuja > Thuja plicata. The sequence goes on along the minus strand of MU224229.1, from coordinate 3,673,289 downwards.
ATGTTCAACTTCCTCTATCTATTTCTTAGGATAATCACTCGGTACTATCACTCCTTCATCAGGTTCATGATACTCATACAAATCTGAAATATTAAATATAGGTGATATATCCATGTCACCGAGTAGTTCTACTTCATAAGCATTTCTACTGTCAAATCTTCTCAATATTTTGCAAGGACCAAATTTCTTCATCTTCAATTTTCCATAAGTTCCAATAGAAAATCTGTCTTTCTTCAAATGAACCATTACTGCATCACCAACTTCAAAAGTTTTATGTCTTCTTGATCTATCTGCACTATCTTTGTATTTCTTATTACTTTACTCCAACTTCTATTTCACATCCTCATGCAATGTCTTCATAAACTCAACAAAATTTTCTGCTTCAACACTTATTTTCTCTTCTCCAACAATGTTTCTCAAGTCTTATACCTCTTGCTTGTGTGCCATGAAGAATCTCAAAAGGTGTCTTTCTAGGACTTCTATTTACTAAACTATTATATGTAAACTATGCTTGTGCTAACAACAAATCCCAGTTAATCGGTGTGTCTCCAATTAAACATCTTAACAAGTTACCCAAAATTTGGTTTACAACCTTTGTTTTTCCATCAGTCCGTGAGTGAAATGTAGAACTATACTTCAACTCGGTGTCCAACTTCTTCCAAAGTGTTTTCCAAAAGTAGCTAAAAAATTTACTGTCTTCGGTAATCCATGCAATCTACAATCTCCTTAAAGCAAAGATCTGCTATATGTACTGCATCTGATGTTTTTCTACATGATATGAAATGTGTCATCTTAGAAAATCTTGTTGGAATAGTCCCAAGGGATAACTGAGAGGGGGGCAGGGGGGGTGAATCATATATCAGCTAGTTTAATTCTTTTCTCCAATTAATTATAGAATAACAATAAGCATTAACACATTCAGATAACGCCAATATAGAACACAACAATTTTGGTTACAGGGAAACCAAATAGCTGGTAAAAACCCCAGTGGGAATTAGCGCCCACAAAGAACTATACTTGAGTATAATTATCCCTGTTAGAAGATCTTGCAACAATGCTAGGAGTTGTTCTTTACAATGCAATAAGCATAGTGACCTGGTTAAGGGTCTAACCCTGTTCAGATTCTTTTACAAATAACCCTTTTAGGGGTGAGGACTCACTGTCCAAAAAGCTCACTGCTAAAATGATGAAGGTTGCAATCTTCAATAAAATAGATATGCACTATATCTGAGAAATGAACTGTTTGAGTAGACTTGCTGTCTTGATCAGTTCTAGTGTATTGTATGCTTCTAGTTCTTCTTCACATAGATCTTTTCTTGATGAATGAAATGTCTTTTCTATCCCAAAACAATGGACATTCTGTTATGTACTTTTTCTGTCTCTTCTCTTATCATTCACACTTAGCATTCATCAAATGAACTACTATAAGTATCTTCCCAAAAGATGTGATATTAGTTGGCTTTAGGAGTCCCTTCAATACTTCTTTAGTCATCCAAATCAAGCAAGCAACCTGATTAAAACTACACAACTCAAACTGAATAGATGCGACGCTTCACATAGTTGGCTCTACCAAATTGAATCAATCATCCCGCTACTGTTAGAACACATTTAACGCCTTTAGATAATTATTGTTAACTCATAACTAAACATGAATACAAACACACATATCCCAAAGATAGGCCTAACTAAAGAAATAATGTAATTACATCGGCTCTTCACAGGTGATCTTCAGAAACTGTAACTGCCAAAACTGATTAACATAACTCCACTGAACCTGCATATCTGATTCTATGTGAATGCACATAGCAACCAAAACATGTCTACACCATGGAAATAAACACGCAAGGCTCCAAAATATATGTACTGATAATTTCATATAGACCACTGCTGTATATATATGTTTTCATCAATGACAAACATACAATCAACAATTTGCATAGAAGCAAATCTCCAACAATCTCCCCCTTTGACATTGATGGAAACATATGATTAAAAAACATCATCAATCCAAAAGTGATTCCTTTCTTTTTACAATCTTCTCAATATCCTCATCAAGGGTTCCTCTTCACTGCTGCAGCTCTCTGACTGTGTTTTTATTTTCATGACTGTATACTCCCCCTTACTTATATACTCCCACTTTGACATCAATGACAAAAGGGTGCCAAACACAAATAAGCATAGGTAATACTCTAGAAGTAGATTAGTTAACCATTCATCAGTCACCAAGGACTGATGTTCTTTGCTGCAAATTCTAATCAGACTCAGGAAAGGGAATTAGTCCTAGCTTCTCCCTGAGATACTCAAAAGTATCTTTTGATAAAGGCTTTGTAAAAATATCTACTAACTGTTCTTTAGTGCTTACATAATCCAGCTTTAATTCTCTGTCTGCAACTTTTTCTCTTAGAAAGTGGTATTTGATCTCAATGTGTTTTTTCTTTGTGTGCATCACAGGGTTCTTTGACATATTGATAGTGTTAGTGTTATCACAATGAATAACAATAGGATAATCAATCTGAATACAAAAGTCTTTAATCATCTGTTTGATCCAAACCATTGTTGAACAATTCAGTGTTGCTGCAACATACTCAGCTTCTACTGTCGACTAAGAGATATAGTTCTGTTTCTTGCTTGTCCAAGTAACCAATCTGTCTCCAATAAATACTGCTCCTCCTAAGGTACTCTTCCTGTCATCAACACAAACTGCCCAATCTGCATCTGTATACACATGAAGTTGTATATTTTCTAAGTTAGGATACCATAAACCATAGTTTATAGTCCCCTTTAAGTATTTGAATATTCTTTTTATTTCCATTAGGTGATTTTGTTTAGGTTCAGCTGCAAATCTTCCAACAATGCCAACTGCATTGGAAATATTTGGTCTAGATTGAGTAAGATATATGAGTTTTCCAATCATAGACTTGTATAGTGTCTTGTC
>MU224229.1:3644769-3668361 GCA_018584345.1 Thuja plicata | reverse complement strand
CAACTAGTCTTGCAATACTTGGAAGGTCTCTTACTATCTTTACATTACTTATCTTTACTATGTTGTCAAAATTGATATGACAAAGTCTCTTGTGCCATAGCCAACTGTCATCCACTTTTGCAACAAAGAAACTTACTTCAGAGTTGAGCTAAAACACATTACCTTTGGTCTTTGATCCTAATGCAATCAGGTCTCCTTCTTTGTTGTTGATAATACATCTGTTGTTCTTGAATTCCAACTGATATCCTTTATCTAACAGTTGTCCAACACTAAGTAGGTTATGATGTAAACCATCAACATAAAGAACATCATCTATCTTGTTCTTTCCATCTAAGGTGATAGATCCTCTACCTATGATAGGTTTGGGAGTGTTATCTCCAAATCTAACCATTCCACCTTTGTACTTATCAAGATATACAAATCTGTCTTTGTCACCTATCATGTGATGTGAACACCCGTTGTCTATGATCTAGTCTATTCTGATGTCTGCTTTGGAAACTAATGCTAACTCTTGTGCTTCTTTTTCATCTTCAATGTCCATCTCCTCAAGTATTTTCTCAATGTCTTTAATGGCAACAAATCCTATTTCATCTTCTCCTGAATCATCATCAGTTTCACCATCTTCAACATGATAGCATTCTTTAGTGTATTTGGGCTTGTAATATGATCTAAACTTCTTGACTCTTGTAGGACACTTGGATGCAAAGTGGCCAACTTTGTTGCATGAAAAACAATTGAATGGCAGCTATCCTTCATATTTCCCTTTACCTTTTCTTTCCTTCTTAGCAATCATAGCAATGATTTCTTCTAGTTCAGTATCAACTTCTTCCTTCTCATTATTATTAGTGCTGCTTAAAGATTTCTTACCATGGATTGAGGCTTTGAAGGCTGTTTCCATTTTAGGTTCTATCTTCAATCTTGATATCTCAAATGCAGATATTTTGTTGACCAGGGTTTCTCTTTTGAAGTCCTTTGAGAATTGAATGGTTTCATCCAAAATGTTAATCTTGCTTTCATAATCTGCTGTCAATATGGTCATCAGTTTGTCCATTATATCATCCTCTGAAATTTCTCCACCATTGTTCCTAATACCTAATACTGCTTCATTATTCCTTTGATTGTAAGCTCTGATGTTCTCTTTAGGTAGAATCTCTAAATTATTGTATCTTTTCTTCCATGTTTTTCTGCGTGCATTATTTTCTTGGAAGTCTCCTTCAAACATATCTTCTAAGTATTTCCAAATTGAATATGCTTTTTCTACCTTCTTGATCTCAGAAAATTCACTGTTAGATAGGGCACTGATTAGGGCCTCCTTGGCAATTGCATTTTGAGTGAATACTTCTTTTTGTTTAATTGTAGAGTCTTCTTCTGCAAGGTCTTTCAAGGTGGGAACATCAATTACATGAGTGGCGATCTCATAGATCTCAAAACCAATGCACTGAAGATGTGTTATCATTTTGTTCTTCCACTCAAGATAGTTCTCTCCATCAAACTTAAGACTCTCTTTCTTGAAGTACGCCATTTGATCTACCTTAAGCTATTAGGCTTTCTCTCCAAGGCAGTTGGCTCTGATACCAATTGTTGGAATAGTCCCAAGGGATAACTGACAAGGGAGGGGGGGGGGGGGAAACAGTTATCAGCTAGTTTAATTCTTTNCATTTGATCTACCTTAAGCTATTAGGCTTTCTCTCCAAGGCAGTTGGCTCTGATACCAATTGTTGGAATAGTCCCAAGGGATAACTGACAAGGGAGGGGGGGGGGGTGAAACAGTTATCAGCTAGTTTAATTCTTTTCTCCAATTAATTACATAATAACATTAAGCATTAACACATTCAGATAATACAATATAGAACACAACAATTTTGGTTACGGGGAAACCAAATAAGTAAAAACCCCGGTGGGAATTAGCACCCACAAAGAACTGTACTTGAGTATAATTATCCCTATTAGAAGATCTTGCAACCCTGTTAGGAGTTGTTATTTACAATGCAATAAGTACAGTGACCTAGTTAAGGGTATGACTCTGTTAGGAGTCTTTTACAAATAACCCTGTTAGGGGTGAGGACTCACTATCCAAAAAGCTCACTGCTAAAATGATGAAGGCTGCAACCTTCAATAAAATAGATATGCACTATATCTGATAAATGAACTGTTTTAGTAGACCTACTGTCTTGATCAGTTCCAGTGTATTGTATGCTTCCACTTCTTCTTCACATAGATCTTTTCTTGATGAATGAAATGTATTTTCTATCCCAAAACAACGGACATTCGGTTCTGTACTTTTTCTATCTCTTCTCTTATCATTCACACTTAGCATTCATCAAATGAAATACTATAAGTATCTTCCCAAAAGATGTGATCTTAGTTGGCTTTAGGAGTCCCTTCAATACTTCTTTAGTCGGCCAAATCAAGCACACAACCTGATTAGAACTACACAACTCAAACTGAATAGATGTGATGCTTCACATAGTCGGCTCTACCAAATTGACTCAATCATCCTACTACTATTAGAAAACGTTTAGTGCCTTTAGATAATTATTGTTAACTCATAACTAAACATGAATACAAACACACATATCCTGAAGATAGGCGCAACTCAAGAAACAATGTAATTACGTCGGCTCTTCATAGGTGATCTTCAGAAACTGTAACTGCCAAAACTGATTAACATAACTCCACTGAACCTGCATATCTGATTCTGCATGAATGCACATAGCAACCAGAACATGTCTACACCATAGAAATAAACACGCAAGGATCCAAAACATCTTTACTAATAATTTCATATAGAACACCATCAATGACAAACATACAATCAACAATTTGCACATAAGAAAATCTCCAACAAATCTATCCACAAAAATGAATATGGAATCATTACCTCTTGTTGTCCTCGGTAAAACAAGAACAAAATCCATGCTGATATCACTCCAAGGTTTCTTAGGAACAATAATTGGTGTATACAAACCAGTATTCTGACTTACTCCTTTTGCAACTTGAGAAACTCCACATCTTTTCACAAATTTTTGAACGTCCTTATACAATTGAGGCCAAAAATACCTTTCTTTAAGCAAACTCAATGTTTTATCAATACCAAAATGTCCAACCAAACCACTACTATGTTTTTCCTTTATCAAATTAGTTCTCATTGATCCTCTTGGTATGCATAACTGAATACCTTTGAAAAACATATCTTCCTAAATGAAATAGTCTTCATACTTACTTGGTTGATTTAGAATAGGTGCTCTGCACACTCTCCACTACTCAAAAAAATTAGGATAATTTTCATACAATTTCTTCATGTCATCAAAACCAAGAACTTCAATTCTCATTTTAGCCAACAAGGACCTTCTTCTACTCAATACATCAACAACTCGGTTAGAAACTCCACTCTTATGATTTATCATAAATGTGAAACTCTGCAAATACTCTACCCATTTCATATGTCTTTGATTCAACTTATTTTGACTACCCAAATATTGTAAAGCCTTGTGATCAGTATACAACACAAATTCACTTGGCATCAAATAATTTCTCCATTTCTTAAGATCTTGAACAATAGCATATAATTCTTGATCATAGACAAAATATTTCCTTTTAGCATCATTCAACTTTTCACTAAAGAAAGCAACATGTTTACCTTCTTGGGTCAACACAGCTCCTATTTCACTTCCACTTGCATCACATTCAACTTGAAATATCTTATTAAAATAAGGTAAGGTTAAAATAGGTAATTCATCAACCTCCTATTTCAAAGTCTCAAAACTTCTATCAGCTCCACGTGTCCATTTGAATTCTCTTTTATCTCCTCTCATTGTCTCAGTCATGGCATTATAGATAGAACTAAAATTTCTGATAAACTTCCTGTAAAAACTTGCCAATCCATGAAATGATCATACCTCACTGACATTCTCAGGTGTAGGCCAACTAATTATAGCTTCAACCTTCTCAGGATCCATCTACAAAGCATCAGCTGAAATCACAAAACTTAAATACACAAGTTCTTCTCTCATGAAGGAACACTTTTTTAGATTTATTAGCAACTTTTCCTCTTTCAATCTCTACAATACTTGTCTTAGATGCATAAAATAATCTTCTCTAGTCTTACTGAATATATGAATATCATCCAAGTACACAATCACACATTTATTCAAAAATTTCTTCAAAACTTCATTCATTAACCTCATAAATGTACACAATGCATTAGTTAAACCAAAGGGCATAACCAACCACTCATACAAACCTTCTTTTGTCTTGAAAGCAGTCTTCCACTCATCACCTTCTCTGATTCTAATATGATGATATCCACTCTTCAAATAAATTTTGGTAAAATATCTTTCTCTACTCAAACAATCCATTATATCATCCATCCTTGATATAGGAAACCTATACTTAACTGTGATCTTATTGATTGCTCTTGAATCAGTGCACATTTGTCATTCTCCATTCTTCTTAGGTGCCAATACAGCTGGTACTGCACATGGACTCAAACTTTCTCTAATCAAACCCTTGTTCAACAACTCATGAACTTGTCGGTTAAGCTCTTCATTCTCAGTTGGTGTCAACTAATGTGGTGCCTTGTTCAGTAAACTAGATCCAGGAATCAGATCCATACAATTACTAATATCTCTCATTGGTGGAAAACCATCAAATACATTATCTGAAATGATCTCCTTGTACTGGGTGAGAAATTTCTCAACTTTTGTAGGAATTTCACCTTCTATATTCTTACTTGGTTTGTTAGGAATCAAAGCATAACATATATCATTTCTTTTCAAATCCTTAGCAAACTATCTACCTTCCATCAAAAATAATTTCACAGATGTACATATCTCACCAACAGATTCTTCAACCAAAGGTAACAAGATTTTTTTCTTACCATCAACCCAAATAGTATATCTATTCACTCTTCCATCATGTATAGCATTCCTATCATACTGCCAAGGTCTACCCAACAAAATATGACAACAATCCATTGGCATAATATCACACAACACCTTATCATAATACTTTCCAATTTTTAGATTCACAAAACATTGTTCACTCACCATTAATGTATTCTCATCCTTGATCCATGAAATCTCATAGGACTTTGGATGCTTCATTCTTTCCAATTGTAACTTTGTGACCATTTCCTCAAATTCCAGATTCTATGAGCTTCCACTATCAACAATTACCTTCCAAACTTTGTCTGCAACTCTACATCTGGTCTTGAACAAAATTTTCCTGATAGGATCTTTCTTATCTCTCTCTCTCTCTCTCTCCATAGTATCCTTATGATCATTAGATTTCCTTCCTTCTCAGGTGCATTTAGTGGCTCCTCTTGCACCAAAGAATTTCTTCTACTACCAAATTTCTTGCTTTCATTTGTACACTCAAAAGATCGATGTCCTTCCTTGCGACAATCATAACAAGTTCCTTGGAACCCTCTTCTGCTAGGGCCACCTCGAGAGTAGTTTCCTCTTCCTCAAAAATAACTTCCACCTTTCCATTTAGTCTTTCCTTTGTCTTGATATGTGTCTGAAATTGTCTTGTCTAGTTCAGATCTACTATTTTCACCATAAGATCTTCCTCTTCCTCTACGGAATCTACCACCTCTACCTCTTTGCCTTTGTTCATATCTCTTGTTCAATTTCTCCCCAGATTTTAGGGAAAACTGATATGCCTCTTCAATGTTCTCCATCGTGACCAAGCTAATCTCATCTTTTATAGAACTTCTCAGTCCATTTAGATATCTTGCTATTCTTTCCACTTCATCTTCAACATGTCCAAATCTGATGTCCAATCTGTAGAATTATTTAGTATAATCTTTTACTGAGCTATCTTTCTGCTTCAAACTTTGCATTCTCTTAATGAGGTTAATCTGGTAATCACAAGGTAGAAAATTGTCCTTCAATTTGTTTATCATCTTATCCCATACCTTGATCTTGTCTTTACCTTTCTTCTTTCGATCCAATTGCAGATACTCCCACCACAAGGATGCATGACCTTTCAACTTTGTGCTTGTGATCTTCACTTTCTTCTCCTCTGATACATTCTCATACTCAAAGTACTTTTCCATCTTAGTTATCCAGTCTATAAATTCATTATAATCCAACTTTCCACTATACTCAGGAGGATTAAACTGAGGTGTGGACTTCAAACTTGTCAATGTTCACAGGAATCTCTCTTCTTCTTGATCCATCACAGGTGTAGGTGCATCTTCTCCTTGCACTTCTTCAATTTCATCATCACTAACTTCTTCAAGATGTCTTCCTCTGTGCTGGGCTGTATCAATAGCTTCCAATCTTGCAGCCATATGTCTTAACATATTAGCTAGACCTAGATCTGCATTTCCTCTCCCATGAACCATCTTGAAACCCTCTACAATTGTAGGTCAAATCAGAATCTGCTACCCCACAACAATATCAACCAACTCATGTTAGGGATTACAAGAAGGAACCTATATCTCACCTTCGCTTTGATACCACCTAACACAAGGAGGGTAAGGAGAATAGGGGCCCAAGGCACTCCCATCTATCCAAACCAACTTGGAGAACAACACGGAAGCAACACCACAAGAAGGGAGAGAAGAAACAACATATACTTTGTATTAATTCATCAAACTCAATACATGGCACGTTGTAAGGCCTTCTTGGTTTCAGCCATACACATTCAGATGTTTATAGAAGAATAAATTACATGCGGGGTCACAAACCCATGATCTGAATCTGCTAACACTTAACCTTCTATATCCCAAAAATGCTGCTAAAACTACTACCTCCTAATCTAAGAACAGAAACCAAATATATACAAGAGTCCACCAAAGAGGTCGGCACTCACATCCTAAAGGTCTAACATAGGAAACACTAAAGACCTAGATTTAGTTCCACACACAACCTAATGAGAGATCCTACATTAATTATGCTACAAAAATTATATGCAAGAGTTGGCCAGGTCAGGATAAACAACTTGGTAAGAAGCCAACCGAGCAACAGGAACAACTCGGTAAGAAGGTAACCGAGAAACATAAAAAACTCGGTGAAAACCCAACTGAGCATCTAGAACGTTCATCGAGACCCATTGGTAAAACAAGACAGAACAAGTAACTGAGCAAGAGAAGTTATAGAACACTTCACTGAACATCATCCAAACAAGCTAAAGAACAAAAGAAAACATATTTTTGGTTGATCAGGATTTCCAAAGAGCCCAAGATGCTCCTGCATCATAAATGTTGTATATTTTGACAGTGATGATGATTATCATGGTGATGATGATTATCATGGTAATGAAGGAGATGATATTGATGACAGTGATGAAGAAGATAAAAGATCCAGGAAGAGGAGGAAATTGGGGGAAAGTGGAGAAGATGATGTACATAAAGACAAGAAAGAATTTAAAATGAAATTATTGAAGAAATGCAGGAGCAAGTATTATAGGTCAGGCACATTTTATGGCAGGCCTTCTGGGATGTTGATGTTTGAGATGGCTTACTTCACCCACACCAAAACAAATGAGTTTCTCTGGTTGGCATGTGTTTCTATGACATATCAGCTTTTCCATGATAGAATCACAAATGAGAGATATGTAGTTGGGGTTATGGAACTTGAACAACATGTGAACAATGCATAGCATTTGGAAATGGTGACTTATGCTTCTCTCAAAGATGGTACAAAGGTCAGGGCTCTAGATTGTTGTAGAATAACATACCAAGAGGAACCTAGGGTTTTTCTTATGAGAGACTAGAATCTTTTTGATTCAATGCAATGCTCACCCTATGTTGCAGCAAATCTCAAGACATGGAGTGAGAATGGATTGAAAAGAATGAAGCTGTTGCTTGCACAGATGAGTATTCCCCTAACAGAATCAAAATAGAAGTTCAGGTACATGACAAGGGATTCCAAGAAGAGACTCAAGGTGGAGCTTGAGAAATTCTCTTCATAGTTATGGCTCAATGATCTCTATGACAGAAGCTTCTAGAGGCACCATGGCTATACATCTCAGGTCTTTTCTCCTGATTTTGTATGTTGGGTGACTGCTCTGATAGAGTCATGGAGAGATGACAACAAGAAATCTATTTTAGAGCAGTTATGGTTGGTATATTCTTGTCTTTCTTTGAACAATTTGGGGGAACTAGAGAAGGGATTAAAGATGGGTTTCACTGTTTAGAGCTCCATTTTTAGGCAGAGAAGCTTTCCCATGACTAAGAGGGGTTTTATCAAGAGCACAAGAGGGTTCAGGTGGGTTAAGCTTGAGGATTCAGGGGATGTGAGTTTTATGTGTTATCCTCAAGCCTTGATAAGGTTTTTCCATTTTGTGATTGATGCATTGAGGGAGAAAGGGAAAAAGACCAAGCCTCTGGTGTGTGCCTATCCACTTCCTAGGAGTAAGAATGTTCTTCTAGTGGGTGTAAGCCAGAGGTCTATTTTGGGTGCTCACTTTGGTAAATTTTTTGGGCTTGCATTTAGAGCTGTGGCAAAAGAAATTGGGGAAGAACATGGGCAGTTTGGATTTGATTATTCATGGATAAAAATAGATTTTCAAAATGTCAATGCCTTCATGCAAAAATTTGCAGAAAAGTTTTAGCCATTGTTCCACACGATGCTTACTCAACTTACTCAAATTGTGATTTATCCAAATTGTTGTAATACACTATATATATATATATATATATATATATATATATATATATATAAAGACAGATGCGGACATCTATATATGTGAACTTGTTTCGATAAAAAAAGCTATAAGATTTCTTAGAGAGCATAATGTTTGAACTCAAATTTTTCAATTTTTTCAAGTCTAATATATAAGAATATTGTCTTGTATTAATTTTTCAAAATCTATTTTAAAATAAGATTTCTTTAAGATTTGGAATGTATAATTATGTATCTTTTTTTTAAAGTAAAAAGCCCGAGCTGATAAATTATTTTTAATTATTAATTCAAAATTTTACATCTCCATTCAGTGTGGGTACCAGAAAACCTTCTGTCTCGCCCAACATTAGCAATTGCATCATCTAGCGGTTTGGGGAATGTCAAACCCCTACATCACAAGAAAATAGAAAGTACCCCATTAACCCTATAATTATGTATCTTACATTCAATAATCCACTTCTTTTTCTAATAAATTACTGAATGTGATTGAAAACATAACATATGTCACTCATAAACAAAATAACTTAATTATGAAATCATTTTTAATTATACATTTTTCATATTTTAAGATTAAAAGAATTATTACGAATGTATAAAGCTTCATTGAACAACATGTTCTCAAGCCTCCTAAGATTTTTAGAATACCTAAGATCCACTAACCAAAGGGAAATAATAAATTATTGAATGTGATTGAAAACATAAATATAAAAACATATATCTCTCATCTAAAAATAACTTAATTATGAAATCATTTTTAATTATACATTTTTCATATTTGAGATTAAAAGAATTCTTATGAATATTGAACAACATGATCTCAAGCCTCTTAAGATTTATGGAATACTAAAGATCCGCTAACCAAAGTGAAATAATAGAGGTTCTCCTACCCCACTTTTCACACAAAAAGAACATTGTACTCATTCTTTCTACAAAAATAATTGGAGATAGAATGCCATCATGGGATATATGAAAGAAATATTAGTATACATCAAATTACTTTGGTTGTTACTTTAAAACAATAGTTAAACAATATTATTTTTGTTTTTACACGTGAGAGAAAATAAACTTTTATTAATGTTAAATTTGCTACTGCAAGATGCTTATAAATAAGTGCATGGCAACTTATATTAAATAATGAATATTTTCTTGGGGTTTTGTGAGTTTATATTTTATTAAAATAATAAATTTTAAAATATGTAAATAAATGTAATAAATATAAATATTTATGGTTTTTTTAATGCATAAGAGGTCAAGGTCAAGATAGATATATTGATTAATATAATAAAATCATGCAAGTCTATAAAAAGTATCCAAAATCTACCAACAATGTAAACTATAACCAAAATGACCAACTGATGCTCCCAACCACTAAATCCGCATATTTTAAGTTCAATACTTTTGAAAGCAAAAACTACTAGATAAAATGAACATAATTAACATAAAAACTCTGAGTGCACTTAGCTCAATGGTCTAGTCCAAGGGAGAGTTCAAATCATTTTCAGAGCTCCCTACAGAAATATCATTATTTGCTCCAACATGCTCATCATAATTCTGCACGCTGTCATCGTCCAGCTCCTCTTCTTCCTCATCCTTGACATGATCTTCATCCTTAGCCTCATCTTCTTCTGCCACCTCATCCTCATCTTCCTCATCAGCTCCTTCCCCATCCTCATCTTCTTCTCCTTCATTATCATCCTCATTTTCATAGGAGTCCTTGCTACCTAGACCATCCAGCTCCTCATCATACATGTACTGGTATACCCAGTCAAGGTCTTCATCCAAATTGTCCCCAAAGGGAACATCCATTCCATCTTCAATACCCAGAGATTTGGTGAGGAAAGCAATGCCCCTATTCATCATATATCTCCTAATTTGGTGGTCCTCCCATTCCCAACCCCACAGGATGAAAAGTCTCCTTGGAGGCTCGCCGTAGATTTTCATCCGAGGATTAGACCAAAAACCTGGGAATGAGTCCCCTGCTGAAATAATTATGGCTAGATCCCAAGGTAATAGAGTGGCAAGATCAACATCAATGTTTTTATTTCCCCGTGCAAACCAACAAGGTATTCCTCTGTAAAGAGTCGGCTGCATAATTCTTCTGCTATGATTTTTTGTGTTCCAGCCACCAGTATACTTGCTAGGAAACCAACATAGATGTCTTAATTGAATTTAAATCTATGGTGCGTGCTAAGGAAGTTTAAACCTATCACTTTCCTCATAGCGTGAAGCACTAATATGTGATATAAATTTCATACCTCTTTTATTCTGGAGGCATTGATAGGGCTGTCGAAGGCAACCTATTCTAAATCGGAGTGTCCATGGATGAGAAAACTAAAGTGAAGTTGACCTCTACTAAACCCAAATCTCAACCGCAGCTACAAGAAGATGACTAGCCCAAAGTAAAAAAAATTATATATAATCTTCCCTCCAAGATTGGAAAGCAACCCAATGCAAAGTCTCATAAAAAATCCATCTTGCAAATTTAACATCACGTCTCTGCCATATTCTATCAACTTGCTTTCCATCTAATCAATATTTGCTGCCCCAAGGAGGAAATAATTAGAAAATTTCCTTTTGTTTAGTCTTACTAATATTACCTCTTCAGATTGTAGAGTTTTTAGTTACGCTCCTAAAAGATAGGATGAGCAAAGAGGAAATTATGCTCTGCCAAAAGAAGATAAATTTAACTTAGTCGATTTGAATACTGAGTAATGTTTCTCAATGTGTCAGAGGAGAAGTGGCAGATCCGTATACTAAGGAATTTCCATCATTACTAGTGATTGTATCAGAAAGAGATGGATATGTGTATGTGGTAAATTTGGCCTTGTTAACTCACCATACACTTCAACATAGTCCTTCTTCATCAGATATGCACAAGACTGAATATGAGATTATTCACCCTGTCTGCCTGCATGATTCGACCTCTTGCCTTCTATCCAGACGGGGTTTTCGAAATAGCTCTCAGAACGAGAGTCTCACAATCATAGACCAATCTAGGAATGAAGGATTTTTCTCCATGAATGCAATACAATGCAAGATTATCCTAAGAATTGAAAGATGTGAGATTAATCTAAGACATGATTTCAATGCAATTATTCTAGAAATTGAAAGTAATCTATTGCAATAATGAAATTATTCTATATGAGATTATCAAGAAATGTGGCACTAATTCAGTATTTTAACAATGCATGAAAAATGAGTGGGGGTTTTGAATGAAGAATGAGAGTTCTTTTATAGACTCAGGGATGATCAGAATAGAAACTTTCTTCTTTGAAATAAATCAGATAGAAAAGCCAGTTCAGAATAGAAAGATTTATTTAAAAGAATACAATAAATTTTTTTCTCTTTGCTTTTAACTATTTTCTTTCTTTGATTTAATTGTTTCATTTGATTTAATTGTTTTCTCTCTCTTTAAAGCATAATTAAAGAGAAGTTTTCAATTCTGAACAGAAGAAAGATTTTTGAGAGAATATTTAATTAATTAAATAAATATGACCTCATAATTGCTTTTTCTCAATTATCTGAATAATTAAATTCAATTATTGAAAATGAGGATATTTATTTAATAATTAAATATCATTTAATTTCTTTTTCATGTGTCTTAGCTAAAGAGGGTGAATTTAATTTAATTAAAGTGATAGGGCTTTATTAATTAAATTAATTCGATCATAAGGTTTGTTTAGCTAAACAAATATCTAGAAATTAAATATGATGTATGATTAATGTAGATTTAGGATTTTCTACATTTGACACCTAGGTCGAGTAGAGTCTGTCAAAACTCAAAATTGCCTAGTACAATAGGACTTTGATGATTCAGAAGGATAACAAATGCAACAAAATTAGTTAGAGTCGCAAGATGCCAATTTTGGGGTGTTAAATTTTTCCCCTCTTTGAATTGATGTGCGAGAAGCGCATTAATTCAAAGAAAAGTCTGATGCTTGAAGCACAGAAGAATGATTTCAAAAATTGATAATGCAAAGATCGATTGATGAATATTTTAGAGCCATCTCCAGGACAGAGCTCGACTCTCCGAAGTCTAGGTTAGATTGCAAAGATGCCAGTCAAATAGAGTTTTTGAGGGTCATCTTCAGAATGAAGCTTGATCCTCAGGGATCCAGGTTAGATTGACCTGATACCTAATAGATTTGATATATTTCACAAGATTGTCCCCAGAACAAGGCTCAACCTTCAGGAGTCAGGGTTAGAATGCCCTGATACCTGTCCAAAAAGATGGTCAATAGAGGTTTTGGGACTATCTCCAGAATGAAGCTTAGTCCCCCAATAACTAGGTTAGATCACCCAGACACTGGTCAGATTGATATCTTTCACAAGACTATCCCCAAAATGAGGCTTAACCTTCAAGATTCAGGGTTAGATTGCCTCGATACCTGTCTCAAAAGATAGTAAATAGAGGTTTAGAATCATCTCCAGAATGGAGCTTGATTCAAGAGTCAAGGTTAGAATGCCCCAATTCCCAATATATGAGTTTTTGAGAATCATCTCCAGAACAAAGTTTGATCCTCAAGAATCTGGGTTAGATTGCCTAGATACCTAGTATATTGAGATTTTGAGAACCATCTCCAAAACGAAGCTTGATTCTCAGGGATCTGGGTTAGAATGCCCCGATACGGAATAGATAACAAGATGTAAGGAACAAAGATTCCCTAAAGTTGTGGAACACCCAGTTTTGACTGTGAGATACAAAAAAATGAACATGCCCCAAGTGATGAGATGCCCCTACCAATGAGGACTTTTTAAAATCAGATCAGATTGATTGGAATAGATTCAATGATGTAATCATCCTGCCCCCTTGGGAGTGAAATGGAAAGATGAAATGCCATAATGATGATTAAGAGAGAGAGAAATCATAGATAGATGTTGAATCGGAGATCAAGAAGAACTTAGAATAGATTATGGAAGAATTTAGGAGATTCAAAATCAATTTTGAGAGATTTTGAGGTCCAAGTTGACCAAGTTTGACTAGGGTTGACCAGAGTTGACTTTTGATGAAAATAGTCAAAGATTTGAGAAAATGTTGATTAGATAAGATTCTGACAAAAAAGTAACGTCAGAAAGTTGACTACACAAGCGTCTGATCGTGTCGGTCCCAAAAAATTTAAAATGCAATTTTGAGCGATATACGAGTGTCAGATTTTGATTTCAATCCCGAAAATGGACTGAGCATATAGCTGAAGATAGAGAGCGAGGATAAAACACTTGGGTAGTCATGATGAAGCCAAGACACTGAAGAAGAACTCCCCAATGTATGAACCCAGGAGAATGTAATGAAGAGAACATAGAGTCGTTGCCACAATGCAAGTCTAGAATGAAAATGCAATCTTATGCTAGATACAAATGAAAGTGCAATCCTATGCTAGATACAATGACAGTGCAATCCTATGCTAGATGAAATTCCTAGGACATGGTTGTGAGACCCATCGTATAATCATCATCATTGAGCATTTTTTTTTGGAACATGAAAGTCGATACAACCCTTACTGGCACCACAATGCAACCATAAAGATATGAATATGACTTGTCATTGGATAAAATGTAGGAAACAAACGTAAGAACTAGGGCACAAAAGCCAAGATGACCTGAACATTATTTCCAGTTAATGTTGTAAGAGTACACCAGTATCGAGGCATTCAAAGCCAAGATAACCATGAGTGCGATCATGCATAAACAAACAGATCAATAACAAACAAAGCAATAACAAATAGAGCAATAACAGGCAAGGAGATAGTACCGACCTCACCATGGCATACAAATAGACAAGATCGAGGGATGTGAGGTTGTTCCACCTTAGTGTGGGAGCTCTTATCACATACACCATGTGTATTTGACGTTGCTGGATCATCGGGACTACACCAACAAGAAGTAGACAAAGAAAATATCAATGAAATCTATAAGAATAGACAACATACAAAGAAATATTCAATCATAGCTCAGCCAGTTTCAAAGTTTTGCGAATGTGTTCATGTTTAGAGGTGTTGAAAAATACTGTTGTGCTTGTGAGTGCATTGTGTTTGATTGTTATCGATAGATGCTTACGTTTGAGATATCCGATGTGTGTTGGAAAACACAGATGTGTCCAAAGATAGTGTTACAAAAAAATATTGTTTATGGTGGTGTTGAAAAATACCAGTTTGCGTCAGTAGTGAGTTGTCCTTGAGAAGTGACAAGATTATTGACTCAGGTGTAAACCAAAGATATGATCAGATGGGGGGCCAATGCTCCCAAGTAACGATGACTGACTTGACGTATGTTGCGAGGACAAAGGAGATTTGTTTTCCCCCAAGCGTATGGCGCTGAATTAAAGTCAAGCCAGGAGGGTTCACAAAGAAACCAGAGTGTCATGAAAGTGACCAAAAGCTATGTACAAACTAAAGCAAAGAATCATCAAGACCGAGTATCGATAGATAGAGCATTTGAGTATAACTCCAACTATAATGGATGTGAGCAATCCCAATAGTATGACGACAATAGACAGACACAGTGAGAACCATTGGTGACTGACGCGAGAGAGATGCTCAAGTGAAGAGATCCTAGGACTAGCCAGACATCAGTAGGAAGATGTAGTGAGAACCACTGGTGACTGATGTTAGGGAGATTCTCAAGAAGAGAGAATGCAATATAAGCTAGGTGACAATAGGAAAATGCACTGAGAACCACTAGTGACTGTCACGAAGTAGATCCAAAAAGATAATAGGACAGTGCCCCCGAGATCAGGAGGGTTGTCTTGAGAGTATGACCAGTTTCAATCCATGTAAGTTGGTGTCTTGAAGGGAAACAAAAAGAAAATGTAAGTAGGAAAGTAGGAAAGCAACAATGCAGGAAAGCAAATGCGTAAAGCCAAGTGGTGCTACGATAGATATAGCAATGTGGAACAAGTGGCACCTATTTACCAGGTTTTCACCTTCTTGGTAGAAATTCTTTTTTTTGCTACCATGACGCCTGTTTGCCAGGTTTTCATCAATGGCACCTTTTCTTTCTTTTTTCTCTTTTTTTTGTATTTTTCAATTATATATATATATATATATATTTTGTATTTTTGGAATATACGTTTTTTTTTTTTTGGAGATGCATCAAAGCACCTATTGCTAGGTTTTCACTAAGATGATGATTTTTTCAAGACTTTTGTATATACATGAGCACACTGAAGATATCTCAGCTGTAGAACCGCTTAAGATGAAGAGTGTTGATGGGCTCTTTGAGTTGTTCTCCTTCATTAGTAGAAAGTTGATAGGTACCAGACCCAAACACTGTAGTGACAACATATGGACCGAGCCAGTTTGGTTCAAAATTCCCTTTCTAGATCCGATGTTGATTCTTAGGGTTCTCCCTCAAAATGAGGTCACCTGCTTGGAACTCCCTTGGTCTAACCTTCTTGTTATAGCTCTTGGACATCCTTTTCTGGTATGCTCTAAGGTGATTAAACGCCACTTGTTGACATTCATCAAGTAGTTCTAGCTCTTGTAGTTGAGATATTCTATTTTCATCAATAATGAGGCCTTTTAGGGAGACTCACAGAGAAGGAATCTCAACCTCAATTGGTAACACATTTTCTCCATAAACCAAAGCATAGGGAGTAGCCCCTGTTGGTGTTCTTATGCTTGTCATACATGCCCAGAGAGCTGGATTGATCTAGAGATGCCAATCTCATCCGGATTTGTGTACTGTGCGATGCAAGATTTTAAGGATTGTCTTGTTGGATGCTTCCACCTGTCCATTACCCTGAGGATAATAGATGGAGGACCAATGTTGAGTAATTTTAAACTTAGAGCATAGCTCTATCAAATCCTTGTTTTTGAATTGTCCCCCATTATCAGTGATTATTGCTGAGGTTACACCATGCCTGCAGATGATGTAGTTGAGAATGAACATAGCTACTAATTTTCCATTGGCAACAGTGAGAGGGACTGCCTCCACCCACTTGGTAAAATAGTCTGTAGTTGTAATTATGAACTTATGTCCATTTGAGGACGAGGGGTAAATCTGACCCACCAAGTCAAAGGCCCATTGTTGGATTGGCCAGAAAGTAATGAAGGGAATAAGCTCCTTGGCTGGAGCATGAATCAGATTACCATGTAGTTGACATTGTTTGCAAGACTTGGCAAACTGTGTAGCTTATTTTTCCATATCTGGCCAATAGTAACCAACCCTAATAAGTTCGCGGGCCAATGTTAGGCCATTAGAGTGAGACCCACAGATGCCTTCATGCACCTCTACTAACACACGTTTGGACTCATCGGGTTCTAAAAACCTAAGGAGGGTACCGTCTAGACCACATTTGTACAAGTCATCAGCTATGATGATGAACTGTGAGGCACTGCGGATTAAGTGACGTTTCTCATTTCAGGTGTAAGTGTCCAAAACAATCTGGTCACGAAGGTAGGAAAAGATATGATGGCAGCGATATGAGTGGTGTCTAATGATAGAACAAATCATCCAGGAATTAGGGGAATCATAGGTTGGGTAGTGTAACATCTCCACTAGGAATTCATGTCAAAAAAAATTTTCTGGCATCTGTAGCATGGAGGCAAGAGTAGCCATGGCATCTTCTGCTTTATTATCTACCCTTGGAACTTGTTGAAATGTGATATGAGTAAAATACCTTTTGAGGTCACCAACCAACCATTTATAAGGCACCAACTTGTCGTCCCTTGTCTGAGCTATATTGATATGATCATAGATATGATAGCTAGATATGAAATGTACTCACTAATGTATGGTTTCTTTGGCTATAACTAGATAAAAATTGTGCCAGAGGACCAAGAGAGAACAACCTTCACATGTGCTTGGGGCACCTTCTGCTGGAATGTTATGCCCTTTGGACTCAAAAATTCTGGTGCTACATATCAGAGAGCTGTTACCACCATATTTCATGACATGATGCATAAAAACATGGAAGATTATGTGGATGACACTTTAGCTAAGAGCATGCACCAAAAGAAGCATCTTGCCGATCTAGGTCCTATACTAGATCATATGGAACAATTCAGTCTGAGGTTCAATCCTAAGAAATGCGCATTTGGCATAACCTCTGGAAAATTGCTTGGCTATATCTTCTCTGCCAAAGGTATTGAAGTAGATCTTGCAAAAGTACAAGCTATTGTTAGATTTGATAAACACAAATCCTCCCAAGAACACCTGCATGCACATCTGTCATAAGTAGAAGAAAGACAAAGACATAAGAAGAGAAACTATGGAGGCCAAAAGGCCAGAGACATGAAATCCATGTTGACAGAAAAAAGATTCTATTATCAACAAATGAATTACAAAATACAATCTCCTTCTCCTTAATGAAATACAAAGCGGTGAGTCCTTATAAAAGGATACCGAAACCCTAAAGGGAAAAACCCTAAAAAAATATAAACCTACCTAAGTAACTTAAGCATAGAGTAAATAGACTAATAATTAAATTATTTAATTATTAGCTATACTAAGACTACTCTAACAGCTATCATGGAAATACCGCCACCAAAAAATATTAGACAAATGAGAGGACTTCAAGGCCGACTGTAGTCTATCCAGCATTTTATCTCTCAACTGGCAGACAAGTCACAACCATTTACCAAGACATTGAACAAAGAATGTGATGAAGGGTTCACACAAATCAAACAGTTTCTTGCGAACCCACCAATCTTGATGCCTCCCATTCATGGGAAGCCACTTATACTTTACATATCTACTTTGGTTACATCATTGGGTATGTTATTGGCTCAAGAAGATCAGCACAACAAAGAGAGGGCTATCTATTACATTAGTAGAACTCTGGTCTCATATGAAACAAAATATTCTGCTATAGAGAAGGCTTACCTTGCAGTGGTGTTTGCTTCACAAAAATTGCGGCACTACATGTTGGCTCATACTACATGCCTAATTGCTAAAATTGATCCTTTGAAATATTTTCTCAGTAAAGCTACTCTCACCGGTAGACTAGCTAAATGGGTCATGCTTCTCAGTGAATTTGATATTGAATATGTTGAAAGGAAAGCCATTAAGGGATAGGCAATAGCAGATCAATTGGCAAAAGCACCTCTAGTGGATCACCAACCATTGCACATTGAATTTCTAGATGAGTCCATATTACTTCTTACACATTACTCATGGACTATGTTTTTTGATGGTTCATTTACCCAACAGGGGTCAAGTGCTAGGATACTGTTCATTACACCTCAAAGATACTCTTTACCAAAAGCATACAAGATGTTGTTTCCTTGTACAAACAATATTGCTGAGTACAAAGCCCTAATCAATGGTATGATGATCACCCTTGAGTGGAGAGTAGACAAACTCAATGTTCTTGGAGACTCCCAGTTAGTCATCAATCAAGTCAATGATATCCATTAGATAAGGGATGACAAGTTGGTACCTTATAAATGGTTGGTTGATGATCTCAAAAAGTATTTTACTCATATCACATTTCAACAAGTTCCAAGGGAAAATAATAAAGCAACAGATGCCATGGCTACTCTTTCCTCCATGCTACAGATGCCTGAAAATGATTTTAGACATGAATTCCTAGTGGAGACGTTACGCTACCCAGCCTATGACTCCCCTGATTCCCGGATGATCTATTCTGTCATAGGACATGACTCATCCCACTACCATCATATCTTTTCTTACCTTCATGACCAGATTGTTCTGGACACTTACTCCCGAAATGAGAAATGTCACTTAATCCGCAGTGCTTCACAATTCATCATCATCGCTAATGACTTGTATAGACGTGGTCTAGACAGTACCCTCCTTAGGTGTTTAGAACCTGATGAATCCAAATGAGCATTAGTAGAGGTGCATGAAGGCATCTATGGGTCTCACTCTAATGGCCTGACATTGGCCTGTAAACTTATTAGAGCTGGTTACTATTGGCCAGATATGGAAAAAGAAGCAACACAGTTTGCTAAGTCTTGCAAACAATGTCGACTACATGGTAATCTGATTCATGCTCCAGCCAAGGAGCTGATTCCCTTCATTACTTTCTGGCCATTTCAACAATGGGCCTTTGACTTGGTGGGTCAGATTTACCCCTCGTCCTCCAATGGACATAAGTTTATAATCATAGCTACAAACTATTTTACTAAGTGGGTGGAGGCAGTCCCTCTCACCGTTGCCAATGGAAAAATAGTAGCTATGTTTATTCTCAACTACATCATCTACAGGCATGGTGTATCCTCAGCAATAATCACTGATAATGGGGGACAATTCAAAAACAAGTATTTGATAGAGCTATGCTCTAAGTTTAAAATTACTCAACATTGGTCTTCCATCTATAATCCTTAGGGTAATGGACAGGCGGAAGCATCCAACAAGACAATCCTTAAAATCCTGCATCACACAGTGCATAAATCTGGATGAGATTGGCATCTCCAGATCAATCCAGCTCTCTGGGCATACAGGACAAGCATAAGAACACCAACTGGGGCTACTCCCTATGCATTGGTTTATGGAGTAGATGTTGTGTTACCTATTGAGGTTGAGATTCCTTCTCTGTGAGTCTCTCTGAAAGGCCTCATTACTTATGCAGATAATAGAATATCTCGGCTACGAGAGCTAGAATTACTTGATGAACGTCATCAAGTGGCGTTCGATCACCTTAGAGCATACCAGAAAAGGATGTCCAAGAGCTATAACAAGAAGGTTAGACCAAGGGATTTCCAAGTGGGTGACCTCGTTCTAAGGGAGAACCCTAAGAATCAACAACATCAGATCCAGAAAGGGAAGTTTGAACCGAATTGGCTTGGTTCGTATGTTGTCACTATAGTGTTTGGGTCTGGTACCTATCAACTTTCTACTACTGAAGGAGAAAAACTCAAAGATACCATCAACACTCTTCATCTGAAGTGGTTCTACAGTTGAGACATCTTCAGTGTGCTCATGTATGTACTAAAGTCCTGAAAAAAATCCTAAAAATCTGAAAAAGTCCTGAAAAAATGATCATCTTAGTGAAAACCTAGCGATAGGCACTTTGATGTATCTCCAAAAAAATTATATATTCCAAAAAACCAAAAAAAATTATATATTTGAAAAACACAAAAAAAAAGAGAAAAAGAGAAAAAGTGCCATTGATGAAAACCTGGCAAACAGGCATCATGGTAGCAAAAAAAGAATTTCTACCAAGAAGGTGAAAACCTGGTAAACAGGCGCCTCTTGTTCCACAATGCTATATCTATTGCAACACCACTTGGCTTGATGCATTTGCTTTCCTGCATTGTTGCTTTCTTGCTTTCCTCCTTACATTTGCTTTCAGTTCCCGTCAAGACACCAACTCACATGGATTGAAACTGGTCACACTCTTAGGGCAACCCTCCTAATCTAGGGGGCACTATCCTTTTATCTTTTAAAGGATCTTCTTCACATCAGTCACCAATGTTTCTCACTGCGTCTTCCTACTGATTAATATCTTATGCTACGATCACTTCATTTGAGCATCTCTCTCGCATTGGTCACCAGTGGTTCTCACTACGTCTGCCTACTATTTCTATTCTATTGAGATTGCTCACATTTGTTACAGTTAGCATTATACTCACACACTCTATCTATCAATACTTAGTCTTGACGATTCTATGCTTTAGTCTATACATATCTTTTGGTCACTTTTGTGACACTTTGGTTCCTTTGCGGACCCTCTTGACTTGTCATTGATTTAGGACAACTCTCTACTGACACAAACTGGTGTTTTTTAACACCACCATAAATAGTGTTTTTTAACACTATCTTTGGACACATCTATGCTTTTCAACACACATTAGATATCTCAAACGTAAACATCTATCGATAACAATCAAACACAATGCACTCACAAGCACAACGGTGTTTTTCAACACCTCTAAACATGAACATATTCAAAAACTTTGAAACAAGCTGAGCTATGCTTGAATCTTTCTTTGTATGCTAGCTATTCTCATAAATTTCATTGATATTTTTTTTATCTACTGCTTGTTGGTGTAGTCCCGATGATCCGGTAATGTCAAATAAAAAGGGTGTATGTGATAAGAGCTCCCACACTAAGGTGGAACAACCTCACATCCCTCGATCTTATTTATTTGTACACCATGGTGAGGTCGGTACTATCTCCTTGTCTGTTGTTGCTCTATTTGATTATTGCTTTGTTTGTTATTGATCTGTTTGTTTATGCATGATCACACTCATGGTTATCTTGGCTTTGAATGCCTCAATACTGGTGTACTCTTGCAACATTAGCTAGAAACAATGTTCAGGTCATCTTGGCTTTTGTGCCCTGGTGCTTACATTCATTTCCTACATTTTTATCCGATGACATGTCATATTCATATCCTTATAGTTGCATTGTGGTGCCAGTAAGGGTTCTATCAACTTTCATGTTCCAAACAAATGCTCAATGATGATGATTATATGATGGGTCTCACAACCATGTCCTAGAATTGCACTTTCATATTGCATCTAGCATAGGATTGCATTTTCATTCTAGGCTTGCATTGTGGCAACAATTCAATGTTCTCTTCTTTGCATTCTCCGGGGTTCATACATAGGGGAGTTCTTCTTTAGATTCTTGGTTTCATCACGATTAACCAAGTGGTCGATCCTCTCTCTCTATCTTCTCAATCCATTTTCGTGATCGAAATCAAAATCTGACACTTCTATATCGCTCAAAATCACATTTTAAAATTTTTGGGACTGACGCGATTGGACGCTTGTGTAGTCAACTTTCTGACGTCGCTTTCTTGTCAGAATCATGTCATATCATCATTTTCTCAAATCTTTGACTTTTTTCCTCAAAATTCAACTCTAGTAAACTCTAGTCAACCCTAGTCAAACTTGGTCAACCAAACCTTGAAATCACTCGAAATTGATTCTAAATCTTCCAAATTCTTCCATAATATGTTCTAAGTTCTTCTTGATCTCTGATTCAACATCTATCTACAATTTTTTTCTCTCCATCATCAATATGACGTGTCATCTTTCTATTTCTCTTCCAAGGGGTAAGGATGATTACATCATTAAATCTATTTTAATCAATCTGATTTGATTTTCAAAAGTCCTCATTACTAGGGGCATCTCATCACTTGGGGCATGTTCAGTTTTTTGTACCTCACAGTCAAAATTGGATACTCCATAATCAATAAGGGTATCTTTGTTCCTTACATCTTGTCATCTTTTAAGTATCTGAGCAATCTAACTCAGATTCTTGAGGATCAAGCTCTGTTCTGGAGATGGTTCTCGAAAACTATCTTTTGAGACAGGTATCGGGGCAGTCTAACCCTGACTCCTGAAGTTTAAGCCTCATTCTGGAGATAGCTTTGTGAAAGAAGTCAACTAACTAGTGTCTTGGAAATCTAACCTAGATATTGGGGGACTAAGCTTCGTTCTGAAGATAGTCCTAAAATCTCTATTTGACTATGTTCTTTATGGACAGGTTTCAGGGCATTCTAACCCTGACTCTTGAAGGTTGAGCCCCATTCTGAGGACAATCTTGTTAAAGATATCAAATCTATTTAGGTATCAAGGCATTATAACCCTGATCCCTGAGGATCAAGCTTTGTTCTGAAGACCTCCCTCAAAAACTCTATTTAACCGATGTCTCGGCAACCTAACCTAGACTTCGGGGAGTTAAGCTCTATCCTGGAGATGGCTCTAAAATCTTTGCATCAATCAATGTTCAAATATATTCTTATGTGCTTCAGGCATCAGACTATTCTTTGAATCAATGCGTTGCTCGCACATCAATTCAAAGAGGGGCAAAATGTAACACCCAAAAATTGGCATCTTACAACCCTAACCAATTTTGTTGCATTTGTCATTCTTCTGAATCATCAAAGTCCTATTGTACTAGGCAATTATGAGTTTTGACTGACTCTACTTGACCTAAGTGTCAAATGTAGAAAATCCTAAATCTACATTAATCATACATTATATTTAATTCCTAAATATCTATTGGCTAAACAAACCCTATGATTGAATTAATTTAATT